>JAJOZX010000073.1:97500-302500 GCA_023014485.1 Bathynomus jamesi
GGGAGTAACAGTAGCTATTTTCGCGTCAGTGAATAATCATTCCCTCCACCATGGACCTGTACGTCTCCCCAGATTTGTATGAAGAAAGTGATACTGCAGCATTAACGGCAATTAGTCTTTTTAATGCGATTGACCGTGATGAATTATTCCCAACGCAAACCGTAGAAGATATTTGCAGTGACGCTCCTTACAATCCGACGCAAGGGACTACCATAGAAATGTAAGTGTCTATAATTCGATTTATATATATGGAGAGTTGTAGTATCTCGTCAAATAGATACTCGGCAAATTTTTTTTATGGCAATCAATGTTATTTGGTTTTACTTCTTACCCCATTATGCTAAAATCGAAATTTTTTATGGCAATCAATGTTATTCCTCTTAAATGAACCAAAGATAACTTCACATAATGGGGATCTGTCTGAATACTCTGTATATGTTTTAAAAGAATGAACATTATTCCTTTAAGGTCCGATGAGGATTTGACACGTGTTATACAATCTTTTGAAGAATCTCGTGTCATGAATACGGAGGATATACTGAACAGTCAGCAATGTCACACATCCTCCACCATGGACCTGTACGTCTCCCCAGATTTGTATGAAGAAAGTGATACTGCAGCATTAACGGCAATTAGTCTTTTTAACGCAATTGACCGTGATGAATTATTCCCAACGCAAACCGTAGAAGATATTTGCAGTGACGCTCCTTACAATCCGACGCAAGGGACTACCATAGAAATGTAAGTGTCTATAATTCGATATTATATATATATATATGGATGGGCTGTAGTATCTCGTCAAATAGATACTCGCCAAAAATTTTATGTCAATCAATGTTATTTGGTTTTACCTCTTATCCCCATTATGCTAAAATCGAAATTTTTTATGGTAATCAATGTTATTCCTCTTAAATGAACCAAAGATATCTTCACATAATGGGGATCTGTCTGTATACTCTGTATATGTTTTAAAAGAATGAACATTATTCCTTTAAGGTCCGATGAGGATTTGACACGTGTTATACAATCTTTTGAAGAATCTCGTGTCATGAATACGGAGGATATACTGATCAGTCAACAATGTCACACCGAAATAATGTAAGTGTTTTTCGATCTTTTTGGGATAAGAAGACAATATATTTTCATAAATTTATTAAATGAAAGAAATCAGTACAATAACCAACTACAGAATATACCGTTACAAATATACGAACAAAAACATTATACTATACAACGAGTACGTACAATTGGAAAGCGGATTTTTATCTGTCTGCATACCATTTCATCGTTTCGGCGAGTGTGACACGGGTCAAATAAATTTAAAAAATTTATAAATTCTTTATCACATGACATATGCATGAGAAATGAGACGCAGTACATTCCGCAAACATTAGTAAAATATCCTTGTATGCGAAATGGGTTCCATACAATTTCGGGAATATGTAACTGAGCGAGAAATTTTACAATAATAGGGTCACTCCAGGGTTGAGTACCGAGTGAATCAAAATAGTACAGGCGCTGTCTATTTTTAAAATAGACAGCGATCCAGTGAATCCCTTCATTACCGATGACATCTGTGTTCACAATAAGACTACCGCATTCTCGCGTACTTGGCAAACTCAATGTTTCATTCTTCGCAAACACGCCGATAAATTTGGAACGTGTGACTCGTTCCATTACTTTCTGAAGTGTATTAGCATCCATTTTAAAAGTCAGTGATAACGCTCCTAAATCTATCTACTTCTATTAGGGCTTGCGATTCGAGATATACTAGTACACTAATAGGAGCGTCTATAGGCTTGGCGAATTCCAGCCGCACTGAGATGTTTCCGCTCTGCTGTGGGGTTAAATGGGTATTTACGCTAGCAGATAAGTCAGGTGTAATGTCAAACGGATAAAGGTTAAATTGATCAATGAATTCTTCCTGCGTTACCCCATTACCAAGCTCATCACAATCACCTGCAATATGGGTCAGATTACTATAGGCTCTGGCACAAAGAGGTAACACAGCGTCTGATGAATAGTCCGTACCCATTGTTCCACCCAAAGCAGTGCCATTAACGTATAGAGTTATATTTTTAAGTCCGAAATTCTCGAATTTAAAGGCACTCTTTTTATATTTTCCATTCACCGAAGCATGGTCCTGCATGCCGATTAATATCCTTTTAGGAAGATTTCCCAGGGCAATGTTTTCTATCTGCTTCGATGCCAACCCTGCAGGAACCGTATATAGTTTGATTTGCACTCTGTTAATAGGATATTTCACTGTAGCGTTTAGTAAATTTTTCTCAATTTCTAGTTGTTTTGGTGAACTTAATTTCACTCGCCGTACGCGGAGGTATGTGTCCATAATGTGAACCACAACGGGCTTTGCACCCTCTTCTTGATCAGCATCCAGATTTAAGCAGATCTCAGGACTCGTGCGGGTGAGCTTTATTTTCATATCCACCCCGTTCACAAGCAACTTCTCCTGGAAAGTGAAATCTGTGTGCAACCGTCCAAAACACTCGTATATTTTCTTTTTAGAATTTTTAAATTTGTCCTTTATACTATTTTCATCTTTAGTTTGATAATATCCCTCGGCACTTAAAAAGGTAGCCTTCGCTTCTTTGGAAAAGTTGAGGACATTTTCCAGATAGGCTCGTAGATGATAGTACCCCGTGCCTGCCGATATGCTGGTCTGATTTAAATATACGTCACACTGGTTGAATATGGAGTGCAGAAAGTTTGTTTCAGGGTATACAGCATATTTGTCATCGCAGACCGTTCCATCAGAATGGGCTATACGTAGCTTAGCGTACATGTGCACACAGCTTGGATCAAAAAAGTAAGGACCTGAGCTGGGTATCACGAATTCTATAGGTGCACTCGGGGAACTAATTGTGTTTAAAGGGTTAATTGTAATAAAGTCACTGTGCTCAATAGAAACTTGGGTTGGAGGTAGCTCAAAAAGGGACAGCTCCGATTTACAGCATTGTGAACTACATGGGTGGATGAAGCGTGCCATGGCGAAATAGTGACTCCTCTCTCGACAAGTGGTAAACAAACTATGATTCATGAGATCAATGTCCTTAGCTTATATCAGTCAAAAAAGTGGTCAACCATAGGTTTCATTCGCTTACAGCACTTCTTTTTTGATAGCCTTTTACGTTTAATACCACGTGACCCCTTCTTCTTCCGGGCAGCCCGCTTCTTCCCGCCACCACGCATTTTTCTCTTTGCATCTTTGATGATTTCGTCCCGTGTACGCTTTAAATGTTTTTTTAGAGCCTCTTTAGGTTTAGCCCCGGCCAATATGTCTTCTGCAGTGTTAATACCTGATTGTAGCGCTTTCCTTCCAAGGTATCTGGCACCCCTCTTCAGCAAAGGAACAGCCGTACGTAGTATGGATGAAAAAATGGACCCAAGTCCACTACCGCGCTGGTATCGCACCCCTCGATAGACGGTGAAAGGCTTTCTATCCATTATAACTCAGTGCGTCGAAAGTGTAGCTTCACTGTTAAGCTCCCGTTACCGAATGGGAAGTTTTCACCCTCAATCGTTCTTATATATATTGAGATATTGGTTATTAAATTAGTTGCGACATTCACATAATGGGGTCTGTCATATGTAATACTCAAACTCCTTCCTCTATGGTTGGGGATGTGAGCAATGCGCAGCAGGCGTGCCTGGGTATCCCCAACAAACTGGTGCTCCACTATATTACTGTAAATATAGCACATGTCTGGGGACCTTTCAGCCAATTTCTCCATCTTCAATTGATACATTAATCTGGACAAGTCATGCTGTGTCTCGTGAAATGTGTCTCTTTGGAAGGCTGCGCTATATCGGCCATTGGCTAGAATTTGGAACTTTCTATGGTCTTTAATACGTCTGTTAGTCTTTGATTTTAGGATTAGTGTATGTGCAGGGTTGTTTACGATTTCGTATACTAAATCATTCGTAAGGTTTGAGTTTCTTAAACTTACGTTTAAGCCTCTCACAACATCCTCGGCCGAACCATATTGACCCGGTCCTAGTCTTACTTCTGTACTGTAATACCGTGCAATCTTAGTCCGAGCGATACGCATAGTTTCATCCATAGCTACCCCAGCTTTTTCACACTCGTCAATGTCTCTAAGAATCGTAAAAACGGGCTCTTTATGTCAATATTTAAAAAGATGGTGTCCAGCTGAATTTCGCATATCCCCACCTCATACGAATCACGACCCAATTCAATGTGCCCGTGGAGCTCTGTTACAAAGTTGGCTAGTGTGTTGTTAGGGTGTACAGACAGGGACGAGGAGGACGGGAGTGTGACGTAGAAATGGTTAGGAGCCATGTTGCATACTATTTAAGCTTATTATTGCATCAGCTTTTATATAGGTGTTGAAGCTTTCTGGGTACCCTAGCCATTTCACCAGGTACATTTTTCTCTTTCCTGAACCTTTGCTTCCTAAAATTTTCTCAATTTTAAACACATTTTTTCCTAAATTAAACGCAACTTTCTGCAATTCCTCGCGGTAAAAGCCTCCTGAGATTTCTTCCCCATTCAAATCTTCAATGTAATACATCATTATCTCACCTTTAGGTCTCATAGCCCTAACTTTAAAAATCTCGCGTGTCCATCCTTGCTCAAAACCCTTTGCGAATTTGTTCCCCGAACGCGACAGCCTTACATAATCATTGATTTTGAAGCGCGCAGAGTGTGGTGGTGGTGGTGATCCATCTCTCCTCGGGAGCGTACCTCTTTCTAAAACTTCGTTAGGTGTTGTCCCAATCGTGCGATGGTGTGAGCGGTTGTAGGATGATGCCAATGATTCCAGAATGTCTAGAAATCTGTATGTGTTTTTATGTGTAAAATAACGGTGCATGCGTTCCTTTATGGTGCGCTGAACTCTTTCAGCTAAAGAAGCCTTATGTATAGAATTGGTTGTGTAATAGCTGATATTAAACTCTGTCAACATGTTCTGAAAAGCACGGCCTATAAATTCCTTCCCCATATCCGTACAAAAATAGCCAGGAACCCTGTTTTCTTTTAACATTAGCGTTTTGGTGGCTTTAGCAACTGTTTCAGGTGATTTATTTTTCAGAGGAACTAGCCACAGATATCTAGAGAATACGTCTATTATGAATAGAATGTAGCGGTAACCATCGTTATACACAGAATATCTTTGCATGTCTGTTAAATCTGCTTGCCAAATAGAATCAATCGAGGAAGCCGTTGTCTTGGCTGTTTTAAACCTTTTTCTCACAGGCTTATGAAGCGTATAAGCGTCCTGCTCCCTCAAAAATCTTTCAACATCTTTTTTTCCTACTCCGTAAACACTTCTGTACAGTCTATCTACGCCGCCGTAAGAGGATGGGTTAGAAATGTCATAATAGCGTTTAGTTAATACGTTAGCCATTTGCGTATTTTAGAGGCACGTGGGTAGGGTTGGTTTAACCTCTTCTTGCTCCTCTTCAAAGGTGTTACCGCCGGGGGTGACGGCGCCTTCAATTGTGTCACATGCGTTGCATGTTCCAAGTCTTTTAACCTGTTCAGATTTCCTATCAACGTTTTAGGGACATTTATTTGTTGTAGTCTTGCTTTAATATGCTTCCATCCTGATGGTGATGGCCTATCCCACTTTCTCACCAGATCATGGACAATGTCTACGATATTCGATCCCTGTACCTTTGATCCTTCCACAATGAGCTCGCCTGTATCGGTCCATTGTATGGCTGGATCCTCATTCAATAGATTATAAAGACTTAAGCCTTTACTCAATGTATGTGGGAGGGTGCTTTTTAATACATGTTCGATATGTTGTGTGGCTAATCTTTTTGGTTGGTCAGCTGTATCGTCGGGCTCAGTCCTATGTCGCCATGTCCATCGTCCCCCGTGCTGTGCCTAATAACCACAGGAATCTCTGTAGGGCTCTTATAATTTTCGTACTCGTGAAGAAATTTCTGCAGAGCTTCTTGGTATAAGATCTTTTCTCATCAGGTGTTTTTTCACTGTTTAATAGAGCTAGCAATTCGCTTTCCATTCTTTTAAGTCTGCTTTTACGGGGATCTAGATCCGTGTCTGGATTCCTTTGCAGTGAAGCGTACACCTCGTGGGGAATCACTACCACTTTCTTCATTATATTAATCTAGTCAGTAAAGGACCCAAAACTGAAAATAAGATGGGGAGAAATGACCCTCCTGTTTGTACAATAATTCGTTTTTTCTTCGCTACAGTTTGACTTTTACGAGCGAGTGCACGTATTATGTTCTTGTAGCGGCGTAGGCGAGCCTTCTGAGGGGTTTTCATTGATACATTGCAATTTATAACGTTAAGACAGATTTCACAGATGCATTTTAAAAAGTCGGCGTCGATATTTTTAATAAACATCTGCTGCAATGCCCGGGGCAGTCGATGATAGATTTTTATTAATTCACGGTATTTCTTTAGTCTCTTTGTCATTCTGGAATATACACCGTTTCAGGCTCGTTTGGAAATATATTCGTTCGCAGAAGCACTCTAAACGTGTTTCGCGGATGAAGGTCGCAAAGCAAATATCCGTAACGCGTGCTTGTAGCTTCTTTATAAACTTCCAAAAACTCCTTACGCTGATTCGGGAACATTTGATTGGCTAATACCCCAATTTGTGATACATCTCTACGTTGCGCGAATAAGACTAGATATTGCGTATTTAACGACACATCGCGCATGTATCTATTTTTGAAAAATAGATTCTGATTGATGAAGAACACGCTTATGTTAAGATGGTGGGAGAATACTGTAAATGTCTCGGCAAACGTTTTATCCATCTCCAACATGAGATCGTCAATTACAATGATTGTATGTTCATTTCCCTTTAACGAATTAACGTCATATACGCCTTTGTGGAACAAAATATCATCTTGGTACTCGTTGAACACTGATTGATACGTCGAATAGCACCATATAACTTTATGCACAAATTTCGAGAACATCTCTCCCTTTTCTTTAATGATTTTAAGCATAAACACAGTTTTACCACATCCTGTAGGTCCAGATATAATACATGTGGATGGGCTCGTGAATCTGAATTTTTCTACAGAGTCCATTTCTAACACGTCACACTCCTAAGTGGGTCATTTACAAAATATTACAAATTTTGAGTGCTGTTCCTTATATTTTGCTTTCTTCTCCCACAGAACCGTGAATGACGATGAGGTAGAGCATCCCATCATTGACATTACGGATGACCTCGACGACAGTGTAGTTGTGATCTCCTCCCCTGCCAACGAACCCTCACCAGCGATACCGGTAGCACGTCCAAAGCGGAGGTGTGAGAACCCCACGTCAGGTATAAAGCGCCCGAAATACGCGCCTGTTGCAGCGGTAATAGATCCCCAACCCTCAACCTCTTACGCAACAACAAGCCCCCAGCAGCACCTCCCGCTAATATATCCCCTTATTCATCCGCCGCCCCCCGTTCTGTTAAGTCTACAATAATAGATCCCCAACCCTCAACCTCCTACGCAACAGGCCCCCCATCAGCACCTTCCGCTAATATATCCCCTAATTCATCCGCCGCCCCCCGTTCTGCTGAGGATGATATAACGATCGAATTGGTGCGATCGCAGCCCCCACCCCAGCCTTGACTAGAAATCGGTATAGAGTCAGGGTCGACCCTAGAGTCATGTATAGCAATGGAATTGAGCGCGGGTTACGCCGGGTTGTACAGCATATTATAGAGTTGCTCTTCAGAATCGCGACGAGCGTGAAGTCAGGACGAGTCTGTCCTTTGGATTCGGGTCAGATGACGGTGATGTAGACGATTATTGGGTGATAGTGCCATTTAGACGTTTGGCGGCTGAAGATGTAGAATATATATTAGGACGTATAATGCAAGCCGCCCAAAGTAGTATAGCCTTCAATATGGACAACTTCACGGTAAATATTGACCGTGTATTCCGTGTTGCGGGCCATAGTGCCATACCGTATACTCTTTAACTTCAATTCTCCGACTATTTACCGAAAGCATATAAACGTCGATCGTGGTTGCGGCTTTATAGCAGTACTCTTAACACGTATGTTTACTGTACAAAATACACGGACTCAAAAAATTTGGCTGCCTACGGTCGTGGAGCGTGCCCGTAAACTAGCTGTAGACTGTGAACTTGAATTTGACTGTAATATGGGTCCTGAAGAGCTGAGAAGGGTAGAACAGGAAATGAATGTCCGCATAGTTGTATTTGGGTTGGATGATCGTCGTAGGACTGTGTATGTTTTTAAAAGCTGTGTGAGAGATCGTACAAGACCCCTACTTATTTTAGGATTGTCAGGGACGACGTATCTCCCCATCCGTAATATAAGGTGGCTTTACGCGAGTTATGACAAAAGTCGAAAATATGGGAGACATCATGATTTGTGTAAGGGGTGCCTCGAGTTTGCGGATGATATAGTGAGACATTGTAAAGAATGTCACATGGTATGTGAGCAGTGTAAAAGCACCAAATGTGAAAGCCGTGTAGTTGAAGCTGAGAAGAGAGACTGTGATGTGTGTAGACGCACATTTTTCAATAATAGCTGTTTTGATTTCCATAAATCAATTGGCACGTGCAGGAAAATGAGAATCTGTGAATGTGGTATGTTTCACACAATGGATAATTGGGGGAAATTTAAGCACAAGTGTGACGTAATTCACTGTCCTACATGCCAGGAGGAATATAAGGCGGATGGAGTAAAGCATGTGTGTTATATGAAAGATGCTAAGCCTAAAAATAACCCTTGTATAACTGTATACTACGATATAGAAACATATACGAACGCTGAAACCAAAGAGGTAATTCCACATTTACTTGTGAGCCAGACCATCTGTGATGAGTGTATGGGTATCGAATGTGACGAGTGCCCCAAATGCGGTAAACGGACAAACGTTTTTAAAACGAATGTCCGCGATAGTCCTGTGAAACTATTTGTGTCCTATATTGTCAAGTTAGCCGACAAGTTCAAAAAAATGACTGTGTATATTCTCGCCCATAACGGGGCAAAGTTTGACACGCAGTTCCTTTATAAGGAGTTGCTTGAACACGAATCCTCTGAGATATTTACAGGTGATCCATTGAAAAGAGGCAACAAATTAATACAGATGCAGATAAGAGGCAATGTACAATTTAAAGATACTTTATTATTCACACCTTGTAAATTAGCAAAGCTACCCAAGGTGATGGGAGTAGCAGCTGAAGTTTCCAAAGGATACTTCCCTTACACTTTCCTCACCAGCGAGACTTTAAACTACGTAGGCCCACCACCCCCCAAACATTATTTTGACTGTATGGATGAACGTGAAGACTTTGATCGATACTACGACAGTTTTAATGAAAGTAACCCTTATAATATAGCTGATGAATGTGAGCGTTATTGCGTGAATGATGTGCGCGTGCTTAGAGTATGTTTCCAGGCCTTTAGAAGGATGTACATAGCCCGTTTCAAATGCGATCCACTGCAAGTCGCAACCACCATCGCATCATTATGTTTTACGGTGTTCAAGAATAACTTCATGCCTAAAGACACCTTAGCCATTATTCACCGAAACAACCCCCGCAGTTACGGACACAAGGCTATTTACTGGCTCATACACCTACAGCAACAGACACGGGTGAAGTACCCATTAAGATTAATGGACGTGTTTTTTGGGTTGATGGGTTAAGTGAAAACCGTGTCACTGGTGTGAAGACTGTGTACTCCTTTAACGGTTGCTGGTGGCATGGATGCCCCCGTCCTGAGTGCGGAATCGCCGGAGATATCCACGGTAGGTCTCCTGCCGACTGTCTTGCATCGACCCGCACCCGCGATCAACTTATAGGATCACAGTTCACTCACAAAGTCTTGTGGGAGCATGAATATGATGCACGGATGGAGACAGACGAGGTGTACCGTGAGGAAATAAACACGATCAAGCGTTCAATGGTGCTGGATCCTCTCAAATGTGGTGATAGCTTGTTTGGAGGACGTACAAATCCTTTCAGACTATACTTTCCACCTACGGAGGGCGTGAAGCTCCATTACTACGATTTCTGTTCTTTATACCCATACGTGATGAAGAGCAATCCGTACCCCGTGGGCGCTCCTGAGAAACTGGTGGGACCTAGCCTACCCTCCATCAATGAATTTTCAAAAAATTTGAATGATCGTTACTTTGGGCTCTCTTTCGTAGACGTACTCCCCCCACGCAATTTATGGATGCCGATCTTACCTGTCGTTATCGACGACAAGCTCATGTTTCCCCTGTGCGTGAAGTGCGCGGAAGAGGATAACGGCGAATGTAACCATATACCCCACCAGCGTAAGATCAGAGGCGTATATACAAGTCCTGAGCTGGCCCTAGCCGTACGCCATGGTTATAGAATACTGAAGATACATGAGGTGTGGAGGTTTCAGAAGCTACCCAACCTTTTCACACCATATATAAACGCCTTTTTGAAGGATAAGGTTGAGGCATCAGGGTATCCGCGAGGAGTTGATACCGAAGATGAAAAGTCTGCCTATATTCAACGTTACCGCGACCGCGAAGGTATACAACTTGATCGTGTCCAAATTGTAAAGAATCCTGGCAAGCGCTTTAGTGCAAAGTTGTGTCTAAACAGTCTATGGGGAAAATTTGCGCAGAATACCGGCAGAGGGAGCATTCATTTGGCACAAAGTTATAGCGATGTCTGGGATTATGCCAATGCTCCCGATAAAGAGGTCATGGAGATCGTGAATGTAGGTAATACTTACATAATAAAGTACAACAACACTGAATTTGCCACAGATACCTCAAGGGTTACAAACATACCTGTGGCCAGCTTCACAACAGCCTACGCCCGTATAAAACTTTGGGGTCTATTGCATTCTCTTGGGCGGAGAGTATTGTATGCCGATACAGATAGCGTGATATTCACAGAGAGGGAGGGTGAATACATGCCCGCTATTGGGGAGTTCCTCGGCGAGCTCACTGATGAGATCAAGGACGAGTATGGGGACAACGCTTACGCCGACTCTTTTGTCTCAACAGGACCTAAGACTTATGGGGTACGGGTCAGGGTGGGGGAGGAAATGAAATATATCGTGAAGGCAAAGGGTATTACGCTCAACCATGCGAATCGGCGGGTTGTTAACTTTGAATCGTTGAAGGATCTAGTATGTTTGGACGATGATGAGGGCGAACAACCTTCCCAACTAATTGTAGGCACCCACAATTTTCGGGCGCAGAAGCTGGGGGGCGTGAAGGAACTTAGGGGTACGAAGGTGTGCCGTAACACCTATAGGAAACGTTACCAGTTACCTGGTACCTATGATACCGTACCCTTTGGATACCATAACGTATGATGCTTCTATTGTTAACTCACACGTATTTGTCTTGTATATAATCGTATCTATTTTTATTACACGTATTTGTAAATATATATATAACTTGAATATCTCGTTTATTAAATCGTATTTGTAAAGTATCTATTGATTTATTACACGTATTTGTAAATATATATATAACTTGAATATCTCGTTTATTAAATCGTATTTGTAAATATATATAACTTGAATATCTCGTTTATTAAATAAATCATGTTTCAATTAGCGTTTCACTTTCTCCTTTGTGTGTGTGTGTGTGTGTGTGTGTGTGTGTGTGTGCGCAGGTGAAAGTTCTAAGCTCCGCCCACTGTAAGACCGTGAGTCATGCTACTATCTGGGAGTCCCTGCGTGGTCAGTCGACTGCAGTAAGCCCGAGAGATCAGACGTGTATTCAGATCAGACGTGTATTCAAATGGCTACCTTTAATATTGCTTGTACAACGTTTATGAAATGGTATTCAGCAAAGTGTCAGGATGTGGTGGATACCGAAAAACTTCCTATTCCTCCCTCCTATACCTCTTTTAAAAACACATTGGATTGTGCGAAGTTCCAAGATGTACAAATACTCTACGGATGTTCTGGTGAGATCGTTGAAGGCTTTCGTTGCACAGACGATGTGCTGAAGTATACTGCAGAGCTAAACTTTATAAAGTCTCACATACACCGTGAAGTAAAAGAAACAACGCGTGCAGAAGAGAAGCAGCAGGTATGGATAATGAGCCTTGCGGATGGGTGGTGTGACAAGCGGTATTACGTCATGCTACACCATGTCGATTACTCATACCCTACGACTGAAAATGTGAATCTCGTGATCATGGACAATCTTAAGTATTTTTATCACTATATTAACGTATATCATGATGAGGTTCGTAGTGAGGTTGTGGCTAGTGCCCTGCGTGAGTTTTTAACAGACTTTAGAGACGAGTATCGTTTGATGGGCAGAAAGGAAAAATATGAGCATATGTTCCTCTCAAATAGTGCGCCGGAGTGTGAAGATGTTTAGTAAAACATAAAATGTTCCTAGTTCTTATCCTGAGGTAAAATGTCTGGTGCGTAGGCTGGTAGTGATGAAATTAATTCTTGTACCGGAAAAACAAATATGTACAACAATTCGGTACGACTCGCGGATCATACGAACAAGCCCATTCACGTATCATCGAGTCAGCCGCCCGTCGAACCGTTCCTGCCTACCTGCGTGCCTCACACGGCTCATAGTTATCTCAGAGCTTGAACCGAGTGGACGTGCGCTCCTCGAATACGATGGAACTTCCTTTGAGCAGCATTCTCAACGCCTCGTACGATGTGTCCGTGACGAAATCGTTGCGTGTGTTCAGGCGTAATTCCGGTACCATTAGCTATGTACTGGAAACGGAATGTAGACAAACAAACAAACGGGTTTATTTAAGTGTCGAGGAGATGAATAGAATCTTCGTGATAGTTGAGAAGTGGAGTGAAGATCGTTATAAAATACCTGCTAACGTAGGTACAAGAAGAGAGCAGATTAGTGACGCACCCTCATACGCCGTTGTATGTACGTTGTGTATAAATAACGATCGGCCGTGCATTGATATACGGCTGATGTGGAAGAATGCTTCTGATAATAACGCTCTTGTTCCTACGCGAAACCGTTTCATCCTCGACAGAATGTTTGAAATCGTCGGATTCCGCAAGCTGAAACCTATATTAGACGCGCGTGTTACGGACATGCTTTATTTTGATACAGTACTTGAATACGCCTACACCGCTCTGCTCGATGGGTTTACCGAGTGTAGGGCTGGTGAGAATGGTCTAGTGCTGGATGTTTATTTAAAAAGTTTAGACTCTTTGAAATACCATGAACTTTGGTACAAAGCAATTGATCGGTACAAGGCTGAGCTCACCTACACCGTTCACCCTGAAGAACTATTTCTTTATATAACGCGCAGTTGTCGTAACGATTTAGAAGATTATTTCAATTGCCGCTATGTTGAGTGAGTTCACGATTGAAAAGCTCGAGTCGGTAGAAATAAACCCTCGATTGGAAAAGCGTGTTTATAAACTTGTGTTTAATAATGTAGCTAACGATGAACTCTTTGTGCGTGCTTTTGATTGTATTCTAGACGTATTTAAAGATGACTTACCAACCGGTTGTAAAGTGGGAACAAAAATAGTACTGAACGATATGAAAGCCCTTCATATCGAATACAGGTTTCCCTATACTTTAAGCGGTGAAATATTATTAAGCCGCATAGTAATGCAGAGCAATAATGATGTAATTGTAAACTCGATTAAGACCGAGTTTAGTATTTTGAAAAAAAAGTGAAATGTATTTATATATTTTGCTTGATATTTCTCCTGTACTGTTATGATTATATGCATATTTCTATTATTATTGAATTGTATTTATATATTTTGCGTGATATTTCCCCTGTACTGTTATGATTATATGCATATTTTCTATTATTATTGAAATGTATTTATATATATTTTGCGTGATATTTCCCCTGTACTGTTATGATTATATGCATATTTCTATTATTATTGAAATGTATATTTATTTCTATTTGAAATGTATATTTATTTTATATATATCCATAATTGTGTGTATATTTTCCTGTACTGTTATGATTATATGCATATTCCTCAATTATTATTGAAATGTATATTTATTTTCTATATATTTATAATAAACAGAATGATGCAATGTTGTTTTACTTAATTATATCATGTTACGCCTTCTAAACCTACTACCGGTATTCTAAACCAACTTTTAAGAAATATAATAATGTATACAATGGTATCGCTAAAAAGTGGTATCTGGCAACTCAAGCCATTTACGCCTTCTAAGCCAACTGGCTGATTAGGAGTCTATAATAATGTATAAATGGTATCGCTAGAAAGTGGTATCTGGCAACTCAGTCTTCGATTAGAATTAAATGAATACATGGCGCTCTCTGGCAACTCAAGCCATTTACGCCTTCTAAGCCAACTGGCTGATTAGGAGTCTATAATAATGTATACAATGGTATCGCTAAAAAGTGGTATCTGGCAACTCAGTCTTCGATTAGAATTAAATGAATACATGGCGCTATCTGGCAACTCAAGCCATTTACGCCTTCTAAGCCAACTGGCTGATTAGGAGCCTATAAAACAACGCCTACTCGGCTGAAGTCTTAATATGCACTTGGCTCCTGCCAGGTGAACACCTCTCCTCCTTTCTCTCCTTTCTGGCCCTTTGGGGGGAATAGCTTGGGGGAGAACTCCGCCTCCAAGTTTTCCTTGTTGCACCTGCAGCACCCCCCCTTTGGGGGAATTTTTTCTTTTTTTCTTTTTTTTCTTTTTTCGCACCCCCACCCCCTTTTGCAACAACCCCACCCCCTTTGCAACATTACATAATAACTTGCAACATTCTTGCACTCTCCCCTTTTTCGGCTATACTACTAACCTCTGAAACTATTTGACGATACAATAATATTCAAGTTACGAGGTTAGTATTTTACGCTCTGATAGAATAATAAAATTTTAATGATATTATTACTATAATATTTTAAGAATAATAATAATAATGACAATAGCTATAATACTACTAGTACTACTACTACTACTACTACCAATAATAATGTTAACTTTCTCCTTCTCTCCTTCTCTCTCTCTTTTCTCCATCTCTCTTTCTTCTTTCTTTCTCTTTATTGTTATTTACAATATTATTTATTTGCCATTTAAAATTATCACTCGCAGAGTTCGCAAACAAGAATGGAATAAAATTAGAAGTTCCTAGATCACGCAGACGGCCTCATTGTGAAATGAACATGACTATTTTCATACTAATCTATACGTCCCATTTTTGAAATATATGGTTAGTCAAATAGAAGCAAGATTCGGTCCGCACCAGCAGAAAGTCTTCACGCTTGCTTCAATTATCCCAAAATCAGTCGGTATGTATATTATATTCCTTTGAAAAATAATAATAACACTGCCCAACACCAATTTTGCTGATTTAATTCTAACACCTGTTTTTAGGTAACTTTGGTGTGCTGATTTAAAAAATTACCTTAGTTTTTGCCTATCACGTCAGGTTTTCGAGCAATCAAATACAGATATTTTGGAGATATCGCATTTGGCAGGGTTATGCCCAATTTTTTTCTTTTCAAAAAATAAGTTTTTACATACTCAAATCAGCATGGAAAAGTAAACAATTGTGCAGGGAGTGAACTTTAATATAGAATGGTAATATTGACACATAAAGTGATTAAGTGTTTAAATAAGCAAAAAATGAATCCATATTAAAGCAAGCACAGGACCAGTTTTCTTAACTGTCTTTTTCTTGTTTTCTTACTTTTCAGTGCTGATAAATTTTCTCTTATAGGACTTCCTAGAATGAGAGATGTCAAGACAATCTCTTTGCAGGCTCCAGCAGTAGTCAGCCATCATATGGGTATCCCATCTTCCTTGGTATCGTTCTTCCATCACTTTGATATCTTGGTGGAACCTTTCACCTTGCTCTTCACTAACATCACCAAGATTTTCTGGAAATTTATCCAGATGACTGTTGAGATAGTGAACTTTAATGCTCATGTTGCAACCCAACTGCTGCTGAAAGTTTACAAGTAAATCCTTTACAAGATCTTTATAATTTTCAGACTTTTTGTTTCCTAGGAAGTTCTTAACTACTGCCACAAAAGCATTCCAAGCTCTTGCCTCCATTTCGGTCATTGAGTTACTGAACTGCGGATCTTTCATCAGTTTTCTTATCTGGGGACCATCGAATATACCAGCTTTAAGCTTCTCATCACTAAGACCTGGAAAGGCTGCACATATGTAACTAAAGCAATCACCTTCTTTATTCAAAGCTTTTACAAACTGCTTCATAAGCCCAAGTTTGATGTGGAGTGGTGGAAAAATGATCTTTTCTCGATCCACCAATGGCTCGTTTACAATATTTTTATCTCCTACATTTAAATTTTGCCTTAGTGGCCACTTTTCCTTTACCCAATGTTGAGCTTTGGCGCGACTATCCAAAAATAGGCATATTGCATTGCACGAAAACCTGATGTGATGGACAAAATCTAAGGTGATGTTTGAAATCAACACATCAATATTATCCAGAAACAGGTCTTAGAATTAAATCAGCAGCAAAAAATTTTTTTTTGTTGGGCAGTGTAATAGATAATTACTTAGTTTTTTAATACCACCGCTTCTACGAGTACAGTTTAGGTTGTAGTCCCAAGCCATACTTGACTGGAGTGGATGTTGAGCGCCCCCAACAACCATTAAATTACTTAGTAATTATTGCATAATAATAATAATAATGAAATAATAATAATAATAATAATACATTATTAGAGAATGATGAAATTATATACCTAACAACATCCTCATTAATAAAAATGAAAACATTAATAGTAGTAATAGTAATAGATGATTCTTTGGTGTATTTAAATTATAGTTCAGCGTTCATATGAAGATTTGGTACCACCAATTAGTTTCTATGAGGAGCTTTTGCCATTTATCAGTGATAACCAAATGAAATCGGAGTTCAATCGTTGGAAGTTAATGTGGAGCAATAATGATAGTTTACCTGATACTGCAATGGATGCTACCTGGAATGTAGTGACGACTTTTTTCCTAACATCAAAAAGCTTTTACGGGTATTGCGTACCCAAATTTTAGGATCTAATATAAATCTAGTAACAAAGTAAAATCAATTAGAATAATAATAATTACTAATAAGTATATTTGTATAATTTAAATACTGATTACTCTACCAGTCACTACAGCAACGGCAGAGCGATCATTCTCTACAATGAGGCGATTGAAGACCTATTTAAGGAATACAATGAACGAGGAACGGTTAGATGGATTAGTATTAATGAGCATACACCAAATTTTCCGGATCATATGTAGAATTCGGACCCCTACCAAGGTTGGGGTCCGAATTCTACATTAGCGGAAGGTTGGGGTCTGTATTCTCCATTTGGCTTGTTTAAGCTACTCTTTAACTATTTGAGTTTCTACATTTGCCTTAACATCCGAGGCCATGTTTAAGCTACGCTTTAACTATTCGAGTCAGTTTTAGCCTTCTTTAGTTAGCTTTATAAGGCTAACTAACGAAAATATCATGACCTAACCTAACCAATCGTCAAGGGCGTACAGTTAACCTAACGATTGGTTAGGTTAGGTTGTGATATTTTCGTTAGTTAGCCTTATAAAGCTAACTAAAGAAGGCTGGGGTCCGAATTCTACATTTGATATAAGATTTTACAATTGTGTGATTTTAATGGTTTTTATTTGTGATAATAATAATAAAATTTTCTATGAACCTTTAAATTGTTTATTGATGTCCTTATACGATTCGTTTGGGGTCTGGCTTCTATAATCTATACATTAGGGGAAAGTTGGGGTCTGGATTCTACATTAGGGGAAAGTTGGGGTCTGTATTCTCCATTAGGGTTACCTGGGGTCCGAATTCTACATATGATCCAATTTTCCTTTGATATTGATGATATTATGGATAAATTTACTGAAAAAAATCGTAAATTATTGTTCTAAACTTCACCCGTTTCACCGTCATGATTTCTCTATGCTGTACTGTACTATACTTAGTGTTTTGCATTTTTGCCTTCAATACAGTAAATATACAGTATTTTTATATATATTATATACATTATATATATATGAAAAATATAGTGTGTACTGTATATTTTTGGGCATTATAACGAGACTTCATGTATTTCTTAGAACGCTTACTATTTCATTCCCTAAGTTAAGTTAAAAAACATGAAACCGCTACCAACTTGGTCAACACGGCTATCTCGGAACACGTTCTAATATAAGTCTCATCATATTTAATAGTAAAAACGTGTCATAAGCAGTAAGCTTTTCAGCCGATTTGGGGTCAGATATTGTTAGAAAATATCGTCCCCGGACCCCGCTGGGGGACCTAGCGCTCACCCCAGACCCCCTAGCTAAAAGTTTAGGACTCCCTACGCTCGCCTTAAATCTTGCCGCGCCACCCCCGAGAAAAAACCTGGATCCGCCCTTTATATATATATATATATATATATATAAGTTAAGCGACATTGGGTCTGGGTAGTAATTGGATGGGAGACCGTCCTCCGCGCCCAGATTATGTAGCGACAACGTGGTTCGGATCCCACGTAAAGCTGTAGGTCCCCTCCGTCATATGACCTTAGATGTTGCGAAGGTTAAACAACCCCAATTAAAAAAAAAAAATATATATATATATATAATAGACTCGGTGCCCATGTTAAAATGTTAAAGTAATCATATTCCCCTCGTTGTTGCACAAATTTCACAACAGAAATTTCACAGTAAAATACTTTGTTTCATAATGTTTCGGCTGAACAGGGAACACCAGAAATGGCTTCGAAAATCTTTTAGAAAAAATAATAAAACATTAAATTTTGTAACTAAAATTATTCATTCTTAAATATTATTACTTAAATTTATATTAATAGACTTACATCTACTAAAATAATCAGATTAAATAATTCCTTATTGAACGAAACGTTGAAGCGAATTGGAACAAAATAATGTTTCTTTATATAAGATCTCGTTACTGTTAGGAACGCAGGCATCGACTAAGTTCCAACTAGTTCTTTACATTTTGTCGAGATAGAGGGGAAAGTTAGTTAATATTCTTAGTGATTCCGGCAATTCTAAGTGATTCTAGGGAACATTTTCTGTCACTTACGCGTGATTTGCTTGTTGTATCGCATCAATATCCCGTGAATATGAGTATTATAATATTCCATATTTAATTAATAATAAAAAAAATTGTTTCTTTGCATTGACGTATCTGTTAATATTATATAAAAGAAAACTATATAATAATAATGAATTTAATTTTTGTTATTCTCATTTGTTTTTTGTCTACTGAAAATAATGTTGGAGAAATTACTGATGTTCACCCTTCTCAGGTATGTACGAGTATGTGTATGGGAAACTGTAATGAATAGGCCTTTTTACAGAATAAGCTAGTTTCAATTTTATTTTTAAGGCATAATAGACTTTACCATAATAATAATAATAATAATAATAATAATAATAATAATTTTAAAAATTACTAAAGGCTCGAACTTTGTTGACATTTGGCGATAAATTTAGCACTTTAATATTAAACGAGTTTATTTTACATATTTTTTCAGTACATAATTTACATTTCTATATACGGCATAGTCATGTATAGTTTAGTTATTTACTATATATTTTACTTACATTTCCACATTTGACTGTTAGCGATAATTACCTCTGAAATTTGAACGAGTTCGAACTCAGAATATCGCTAGAAATTATTGCACCAATTTGGTATCGCGAAGATTACAACCGTTTAATTCAGTGTTAAAATGCCGAGTGTGGACGAAATCGAGTTACACCGAACTCAACTTTAATTCTTTTAGCTCATCCATTCAATGCAACACCAACAATTACAATACGGGTACATGCATACCAGTGATGTAGTCGAGACCACCAAGTCCGAGACTGAGACCGAGACCGAGACCTGATCCTGTGAGACCAAGATCGAGACCGAGATCGAGATCTACCTTCCGAGATCGAGACCCTTAAAATTCGAGACCGAGATCGAGACCAAGCTCATGCCCTTTCAATTTGTCTTACACTACTATGGAAATTAGACTGTGTTAAGTAGTATATTAATAAACTAATAACTACTTTCTCAGATGTAGTGTGTTGAATGCAAAAAGTGTAGCCTATAAATTAACAAATGAATATATATATACACGTACTTTTTATTTATTTACTTCTTTTATATCTGTTACAGAAGGTTTAATGAACGTACCCACTACCAAGTTTGACTTGTGCATTTATTTAAAGCATGATAGGTGCTCATTACACTTAAGGAACATCAGCATGCTCAGAAGATCTGCTGAAGTTCGACTTCTGTGGGGCCTCATTATTATGCCTCCATGGCTAAATACACGCTCAATTGGAGCACCAGAGGCAGGCACTGTTAAAACAGTCATGGCAATATTGGCCAGTGATGGAATTTATCCCTTTTCTGGTGCCAAAACTTTATTGGAGAGCAGTTGTCTAAAATATGAGATTCATCGATCTCTAAGAGGTACCGCCGCAACTGTTCCCTGCGGTTCAAAATCTTCCCAGTTTCAACGTTCTTCTGTTTGGACCGATAGCTTTGATATTTTGCCATTAGTCTCGGAACTTTGGTTTGACTCTGTTTTATTTCGTTATCGCTGCTGTGAGAATGAGCGCTGTGTCTCTGTATTTGCTCATTCTCCGTGCTTGAGTTTCCTGTATAGCATTTTTCCAACACCATTTCTATGAAAAATAAATTGACATATCGGTACTATAAACAGAGGCATGGCAATTAGCATAAGGTCTAAATAATATATATATATATATATATATATATTATACAGAGCTGGGCATTTGCGGCATATTTTGCGGTACTGCGGTACTGCGGTACTACCGCAAACCGCAAACCGGAACCGCATAACGCAGTACCGCAAAGGATCGCTGAAAGTACCGCAGTACCGCTACCGCATTCAAATTTCCGCGTGCCGGTTTGGTGCCGGTTTGGTAGTTTGGTAGTACCGCAGTACCGCAGTACCGCAAAATATGCCGCAAATGCCCAGCTCTGTATAATATATATATATATATATATATTATATATATTATATGACATTAATTCAACATCCACTCAGCCCAAAGAGATCTATAATGAATTTTAATGACAAAAAATATACCGGTATAATGAATTCTGTGATAATTTTAAAAATTTATAATGACATCATTGATGATGTCATTTTTTAACATTTACAATTGGCAATTGCGATTTGTTCTACGGATCGGTACGTTGTAAATATAAATGATGTGAAGGGTTGTCGAGTTATTCTATGCTTTATTGAATTTATCGGTACTGTTTTCTTTATGCTGTATTTTCTTGCATTATTTTTATGTGAAGCATTTTATTTTTTCAAATACATATTGGATGGGAGGATAATCGTTTTTATCACGCCACAGAGGTTGACACGCCGTTTGGCAACACTAAGTGGCCTTATAATATATACTTATATATATATATACATATAATATATATATAATTCTCTATTTAGTGTTTCCATTTTCAATAAAATTAATCTGACGGGGGCGGGGGGGGGGGGGGGTTGTAGCGCTAACCTAAAAAAATCCAGACCCATACTCCCCCGCAAGACAAACGTGGCAACTCAAAACAGGGTGACTGATTAGTGAATACCTAGAGTCCCTTACTTTTACAAACTTTCATAAACATTCTGAATTGTGTCTGTTCAACCAAGCCACCATCATGAGTATGCCAATAACATGTATTTTTCATTACGGTCTCGAGAGGTCTCGAAAGGTCTCGGGGAGAAAAACCGAGACCGCGTCTGTCGAGACCGAGATCGAGACCGAGATCTAAATAGCGGAGACCGAGATCGAGATCGAGATCTGCAAATTGGGTCTCGAGATCGGTCTCGAGACCTACATCACTGACGCATACATACATAAATATGTACACTCATACACACACTTATATATTGGATGATTTATTTTTAACATCTGACACTTTAAAAGGTTTGTATTTTCGGTACTTGTGGGTTATCTGTCGCCACTTTTTAATTTAATGTTCCAACTTTTTCACAAATACAGATGTGTGTTATCATGTTGCCATTTTTACAAAAATATACTATTTTTTTCTTAAATTATTTTTATTTCTCAAAATAACAAACATTAATCATATTATTCGGGTGGCATGAACGCGGCGATGGCCTCCAGGATGCCGTCGAATGGGTCGACACTAGCGGGTAGCTTGCTCCTCCACATGAACTCGGCCAGGTAGGTCTTAAGATGGTGTCGGGCCGTTCCTCGGTGACGCTTGTTCCTCCACTTTGCTGATCCCCACAAGCGTTCGATATTTTGAGTGTGGACTCCGGTGTCTGCATCAACGAAATTGTATCGATGATTAACCTTGAAATGTTGGAAGCCAGCCTCCTGGAGGTCGGTGGTCTTATATCCTCGCCAGCTGTCGGAGTAGATAATGGAACCTTCGGCGATGTTTTCCACAATGGCAGCCAAGAGAGTTGCAGCAGAGCGGTTGGGAACTTGAACGATGAAGCAGTCGTTTGTTTCACGGCAAATTCCTCCGAACATCCATTGTTGTGGTAAAATGCGTCCGGCATTGTTTTTACGCCTCGTGAACAGGCTCTCATCGATCTCAACCACTATTCCTTCGCCGCCGATCCTGGTTTGCTCTAGGCTAACCTAACCTAACCTAACCTAACCTAACCTAACCACACACTAACCTAACCTAACCTAACCTAACTAAAAAATAAATGACCCACGTGGGAGAATTAGTCCTCTAGTACAAAACATGCTCTGTGCGATGTCCTCTCAGCTCACGATACTTCACGATATTTTCGACGGAAGAGTCCTGTCCAACAGATTTCCTGCGGTTTATGATATTTTATCTGTGTGCTTATTTAAAAGATAGAGTGTTTAAGCAGAATCCACACACACAACAGAAGAACTGAAAGCATCAATTGAACAAGAAATTTCTCAGATTTCAACAGCTACTATATCCAGAGTACTGCAAAATTTTGTTGTTTGTGTGTAAAGAGTTAATGAGCTGAGAGGATCATCGCATAGAACATGTTTTGCATTAGGAGACTAATTTTCCATGTGTAGAGAAGGTACACTATAAATTCTATGTGTTTATTTCGGTTAATAAAAAAATACAAACCTTTTAAAAGTGTCAAATGTTTAAAACATCACCATATATATATATATATATATATATATATATATATAATATATATATATATATATTATAATGGGAATGAACTCAGAATGGTCCCCTGAGTTTTTTATGATACACACAGACTGTGCATGGAACAAGGAACTCTTCTTGGATAATTAAATCCACTATAGTCCGAATAAGTAATGGTAAATGACAAATACCATAGTTTTTCTTTTTCATGATGCTAGCCCGACGTGGGCAATGGGTCACTCGCAAAGAAGTCCCATAAATTTGCGAGTGACCCGTTGCCCACGTCGGGCCAGCATCATGAAAAAGAAAAACTATGGTATTTGTCATTTACCATTACTTATTCGGACTATAGTGGATTTAATTATCCCAGAAGAGTTCCTTGTTCCATGCACTGTCTGTGTGTATCATAAAAAACTCAGGGGACCATTCTGAGTTCATTCCCATCTTGAAATGGACATGTTATGTGCCTTGAAAAGTGGACGCTCAATTCTGCCAGTTGAGGTTTAAGTTTTGGTTTTTGGCTAAAAATATAATAGTTACCCCTTTTTATTTGATGTATTCAATCTGACGTGAAGGCAGAGAGTCTTTTGCTTATATTGAGGTTCTAAATGTAGCAGGGCTAGGCTGCTTTAAACCCTAGATCCATGTCCCAAAGCTGGATCCTGTCTGCTTTGCAGATAGCTGATGAGGGAAGCTATATTTATGAGACCTCTTTGCGAGTGACCCGTTGATTTCGGTATATATATATATATATATATATATATATATATATATATTTTTAGGGTGGTCCTTATTTATGATTAAAAAAAGGAAATTGCAAAATTTTCGGGAAACACCCTGCCATTTTGTTCCACTGTATTAGAAACCAATGCATAAAAAGACTTGAAAATCTAATGTTATTTAGAGGTCGCTACCGAAGGATAAACATTTCAGATTTTCGTGTTTTTGCAGTAATGTTCAATGTTCATTAATTACATTTTCTCGATGACTGTATGAAGGAATTTGAAAATAAAAAGTTATGTCAAACAAAGTAAATACTGTATTTTAAAAGGAAACCTTTAAACAACTGAAAAAATATTTTGTTTGCAAATGAAAAACATTGTGGTTTATGACTAATTGTATTAAATCTCACGATTTTCAGTGTTGATTTTTTGACATTAGGATACTTCTTTTGGTGTTCCGTTACCACCTGTAGGATGAACTGCTTCTGTTCCTCATTTCTTGTAAGGATGCTGTTATACTCAATGATCAGAGCAACCTCTCGTTCTGCGGTGTTGTTTACAACTTTCAGTGCTTGAACAATTGCTTCTGATGTGACGTAGGCAGTCTTTGTTGGTCTGCCACGTCTCCGGATCCTCTGTCAAGAACGAGCCAGGAATTTCGAAGATGTTGAAGAAGCTTATGGTTTGTCCAGCAGGGGCGCTGTTAACATAGGGGCAATCGGGGCACGGCCCCGATGGGCCCCCCTTACCCCGGGCCCTATATGCTCTACATATTTGCATCCTGAATAAAGTTTACAAAAATCAGTGCTGTTTGTATTTTTCTTTACTTTGGTTGAAATAACTTTACTTAAATATGCAGTGATTAGTGAAAACATTAAAGGGTTTTTCGAGAACTTCCATTAAGGAAAACCGCTAAGTGGGGCCCCGGCCCCCTATGGCATAACTTGCCACGCAATTGAAAACCTTAAAAAAAAACCCTGCTGCGCAGAGACTAAATCTTCTAAATTCATTCCTTGAATATTTTCAAGTTATTGCTGCTTTTTTCAAACTTTGTTCTTGAATTTCTTCGTTTAGCTTTTGAACCATTTTTGTTTTTGTTTCTGACAGTAAATCCCTACCAAAGAATGCCAGTGCTATTAATTCTCTAGATAAGTACCACAGTTGACCACAGAGTTTTTTCATTGCCGCATCAGCCAAATTAGGGTTTCCTGTTCTTTACTCATCTAGTCTCTTCAACAAATTTAGATCATTTGCCGGGAAGATGTACTGTAACACTAGGAGATGTGAACCACGCTCGTAAGTACAGCCGAACGGTAAAGAGCGAGATGTCTCTTAATCCCTTTTCTTCTCTTGCTAATAACTTGAATTCGGCTCGAAACATTCACGTCTTTATGGCATAAATAGCCTTCGTCATTCAACGTGCACTAATGTAGAAAACAGGTCCAGTGCCTTGAAATGTATACCGCGAAGTGAAATATTTCCGAGAAACGTAATTGAAATCTCCAGCAACTCTGTAATCATGAGAAGATTGATGCTTTCTAAGTTGATCTTCGGCGAATTTAACAACTTCGTTTCGACTATCAGAAACGGCAGGCGCCGTGAATTCATTGTTTAATGCTGTTTTGTATTTATTTTTGTCTCCAAAACGCTTGAAGATTTGAATTTGTGGACCTAAAGATGGACCCATGAAGATGGACGACAAAATAGTGAAATTGTTATTTTCAATGTCTGGTAGCGACCCCTAAATATCATTCAATTTTAATAAAATTTAAATTGAGTGATTTTTTTTAATAATCTGAACACATTCCAGGCGTGTCCCGCAACAAAATCTAAAATTTGAAAATAAGGACCACCCGAACATATGTATATAATTATGTTACAGGGAATCTGCGTAACTGCGTTTAAGCATATATATATATATATATATATATATATATATATATATATATATATATATAAAGAACGACGTTTGTGTAGAAGAGCGTTCCGCACAAGATGGTGTAGTGGATAGCATATCTGACCGGCAATCGGGTGATCCCGGGTTCGATTCCCGGATGGTACCTCATTTTTCATTTGTTCGTTCTCCCTCCTCATCTTGTGCGGAACGCTCTCCTACACAAGCGTCGTTCTTTACATTATTGTACTGTGTGTTGTTTGCAGTTAAAATGTGTGTATATATATATATATATATATATATATATAATATGCTTATACCATATATAAGAGAGCCCATTAATATTTGTTAAGTTTTTATTTGGTTCAGTTACTGAGTTGTGAGCGAGTGAACTTGGTCACCGTTTATTTAAGCAGTCGTGATTCACAGCCTCTCCATCCCCGTCGAGGTTGAAAGAGAATGTTAAAATGTGCGCACACCCAGTAACAGTTTTAAAATGCACCTCAAAAATCTTAAAATGATGCGTAGTTTAACTGAAGGTAAACGACAGTGTTTTAAGGAAATATTCTTCTAAATTTACTTTAGATTAAAATATTGTGACATATGAATGACAATAATAATAATATAGTACAGGGTGTTCCAAAAATCACGTGACACGGAAATTATTTATTCTTGATTATTCACAACGGGTACTCGTACTACATTCCCGGCAAATCATCCGATGTTTCAAAGCATTTTCGGATCGATACGTGAACTTTCATTACTTATAACCATCTTACGGGACAGCGTTTTTTTCTCCTGGTGTCTCCTTGGAAGTTCATTCCATACAGCACAAGCAGATATACGAAGCCCTCCTCGGGAGAAGTGGCTAAGCGACAAAAATAAAGGACGCCAGAAAACGCTTTATAAAGTTGCACCAATTTAAAAGTGGAATAACGTTCGAGCTTTTGAAGATATTTCGACGAAATATCTTTAAAAGTTCAAAAGTTATTCCACTTTCAAATTGATGCAACTTTATAAAGCGTTTTCTGGCGTTTTTTACTTTTGTCGCTTAGCCACTTTTTCCTGAAGTGCCAACTCCACAGTTCCACTTTATACATCGCATTCAGAGACATAACCAAACGTTTATACCTTCACTTCGGAAAGAAAAGTGAAAATATGTTACTTCCAATGTGAATAATAAATAATAATAAATATTTTCCTTGTCACGGCACTTTTGGGATACCCTTTATAATTAATGTTATTTTTTAGAAAATAAATTCTGTACGTCAATTCGCTGAACTGTAGTGCTTTGTGGGAACGCATAAAAAGAATGGAATAAATTGAATTTAATATATGTAATAAAGGATTTTTTTGTTTTAGATGGAAAGACAAATTAATTAGATAGTCATTTCATGACGTCATCAGTTTGGGTTTAAGTGATGAACAAGAGAATGAAGTAAGTGAATAGTGGTTGACATTTATGATGTTTAAAGGTTTGAGGAAGGACTTTTTTTTTCTTGTTTGAAACTAATTTATCTTCTTGTAGAATATATATATATATAATATATATATATATAATATATATATATAATATATATATATATATATTATATATATATATATTGAGAACTTTTAAACGAAGGGATAGGAATGTAATGATTCCTCTATTGAAAACCCTGATAATACCCAAATTAGAATACTGCTCGGTCCTAACTTCCCCATATAAAAAAGAAGACATTAGACAGCTGGAGGGGATCCAAAGAAGCTTCACAGCCAAGATCAATGGGTGCAAAGAACTAAATTACTGGGAAAGGTTACGAGAACTAGACCTATATTCACTGGAAAGGAGAAGAGAGAGATACACCATTATTTACACTTGGAAAATAATGGAGAAACTAGTCCCTAATCTTACTCTGAATACCATAACTCCCCAAACAACGATGGAAAGTAGAAGCGGTAGACTGTGTCGTATTCCCAAATTGAAGGCGAGACAGGGAACATCCTTAACCCTGAAAGAAAATAGTTTTGTAGTGAGAGGACCAAAACTGTTTAATCAGTTGCCCAAAGACCTAAGAAACACGAAGGGAGTTGCAGTGGAAATCTTCAAAAGAAGACTAGACGCCTGGCTCAGAACAATCCCCGATGAGCCGGGCGTACCTGGCTATGTGAGGTGGAGAGCGCAAGAATCCAACTCACTACTTCACCAGGCCAACTCGAGAGGAGGGGCGACAAGCTTGACCTTCGCGAAATGAGAAATCATCACGCGGAACCTTTGTAAGGTTGTAAGGTTGTAAGGTATATATATATATATATATATTATATATATTATATATATATAATATATATATTAAAGGTGTAAATTCGCATTTCAATCCGTACAATATGAGTCAGTAGCCAGACGGTATTATTGTTAAGGAGTTTATTCATTTTTCCAGGAGATTTGATAATAGGCAAAATAATATAATAATAATAATAATAATAATAATAATAATAGGCGCCCTAACGGTAATGCCTGAAATTTGTACGGTGTATAATAATAATCATATTAATAATAAATTTTCTATCAGTCATGGCGTAAAACTTGTTGAAGATAGTCTGATATAACGTAAGGTCAGTGAGGAATTCAATTGTAGATATTCATAAAATCTGTGACAGTGCAGATTTGATAATCCTGCAAGAGATCTGGCTACCTATGTAAGAGCTAAAATTCCTCTCTACCATCCATGATGACTTTATGTACCATGCGTCATCAGCAGTAGACTTGTCAGATGAAGTTATGTACGATAGGCCTTTTGGTGGTGTTGCTTTCTTAATAAGGAAAAATTTGTCAAAACCCATAAAATTTTTAACAAGCGATAATGTAAGGTTGTTAGGCATTGAATTACGAGTGAACAATGATTGCATATTAATTGTAAACTGCTATTTACCATACAACAACGGCAGTAATCTAGATGAATACATTGATTTGCTGTACAAAATCAAGTCATTATCAGATAACCCCAAATATTCTCACTGTATAATAAGGGGGACTTTAACGCGCATGTGAACTCAGAATCCTTTGTAGAATTGGGTAACATGTGCGAGTCGGCCAAATTACGGTAAGTATAAGTGATGTAGATGTATTAGGGGTAACCAGTGGTAATTAATTTTACATACGTTAGCGATATGAGTGGTACCACCAGGAGGACTAATCATTGTATTAATAATAATCCAAAGGATCGAATTGTTAGAGTTCATATTCTGCATGATTTCCTTCTTTCTGTTCATAGACCATTAGAACTATCAATTAATTTTTCCAATTTATGCGCAACACGACATAACAAGAACTCATTAGGTTAGAATATTCGCGTCGATTGGTCTAACGTTAATAATGCAACAGAGAATAGAATACAAAGACAGAACAAGTCACCTCTTTAATAATTTAGAAATTTTGTATTTTGCCTGTAGTAATCGTTGCTCAAATGATTCTCACTGTAAACTCATAGGTAAGTATTATAGTATGATAATATCCCTGTTAAGAGAAGCAGGAAGCCCCCTGATTAAATCTTACAATTATCATACTAAGCTTATTCCTGGATGAAATAATTTTATTGCCCCCATGAAGAGGGAATCGAAAGACGCCTACGATTTTTGGTGCTTCCATGATCGGTATAAGGCGGCCATAAGGCAGTGTAAACAGGAAAAAGAGTCTATTCGAGCATCAAAAGCCTGTGAAGCTCGCATAAATAACGATAATAACAAATTTTGGAAATTTGTTAAGAATCAAATGTGTGTCAAAAGTGTCCTCCCTTCGACAATCAATGAGGTGTCGGGGGAGGCTGAAATTGCAAAGCTATGGAAAAACCACTACTCTAACATTCTTAACAGTGTGAGTAGGGATAATCTTAAGATAGATTGCAGCGAAAAGCCTGTGGAAGGGACAAGGAAAAATACTTTGATATCAGTTCCTGAAGTAAAGAGGTTAATTAAAGAGTGAAAGACTAGTTCTGCGTCAGGGGTAGATGACCTATCGAATGAGCACTTAAAATATGCCAATGACGTAGTATGTCTGCATATATCATTGCTCTTATCAGCAATGCTTGCTCATAGCTATATCCCTGCAGAATTCATGAAGATATATACACAGTATCTTGCCCCTGGTCAAAAATAAGTATGGAGACATTCTATCCAGCGATAATTACAGGCCTATTGCTGTAGCTTCCTGCTTCTCAAAACTACTAGAAAAACTCTTGTTACTCCGATTAAATGATTACCTGTGGACATCTCCTAATCAGTTTGGTTTTAAAAGGTCCCATTCAACTGACCTGTGTATCCATGTACTTAAAGAAACAATATCTAAATACATTGACAGTAATTCAACTATTTATAGCTGTTTCTTAGATACAAGTAAGGCATATGATAGAGTGAACCACAGTATTTTATTTAAAAAACTAGAAGACAGGAAGGTTCTTATGTACATATTAAATTTATTGAAATTTTGGTATTCCCACCAATCTTTTACCGTTAGCTGGGGCAATGTACTATCCGAATGTTTTGGTTCCTCTTGCAGGGTGAGACAAGGCTCCTTGCTCTCCCCTATGCTGTTTAATGTGTATATTGACGGATTAATTGCTTCACTTAATGAGGCAACAGTGGGTTGTTGTATAGATAACACAAGGATAAATAACTTAGTTTATGCCGATGATATGTGTTAATAAGTCCCTCTGTTAAAGGTCTGGTTCGGCCACTAAAAGTCTGCGAAGTGTATTCGCAGAAACCTGATATTTTTTTAATGTTACAAAAACCAAGGTTATGCAGTTTCATCCTAAAAGCTGTAATCAACCAGCTGATATTAGGTTTAAAATGAAAGGTGAAGTAATTGAGGAGGTACAAGAGTTTAAGTATATGGGTCAAACTATTACCAGCTCCTTGAGTAATGACTCGGATATAAGAAAACAATCTCGAAGCCTTTGTGCTAAAGCGAATATAACTATAAGGAACTTTCGGTTCTGTACAAGTAAAGCTAAAGACACTCTCTTTCGTACTTTCTGCAGTAATATATACGGACAGCAACTCTGGGTGAATTATAAAAAAGGTTCTGGCAGACCCCTAAATTTGCTGTACAACAGGTCTTTTAGACTCATATAAATTACCCCCGAGATGCTCAGCTTCGCAAATGTTTGCTACCCGCAATGTCCCGAACTTCCCGGAGGTAGCAAGACGTGCTCAATACAGTCTAACGCAAAGAATTAAAAATTCAACCAACCCGATTATCCAAGCTATCCATGAGTCCTGCCGTTTATCCTCTAAGTTATTGAATTCTTGGTACGAAAACGTCTGTCTGCAGCTCCACTTAACTCCGACATTACTGTATTATTTCTAATCAACTGTATTTATTTCTATCCTTAGTATGTGAACTGTCATTGTATTAATAATACTTGTCATATGGACTATAGTCTGCTAATAAACCTTTTCATTTTCATTTTCATAATACCCAAACGCCCTCTCCCACTGCAGTGAGGTCGCGTCAGGAACAATCCTCAATCGCTTGACAACAATAATGCACCTACTTCAGGGCAACGTTATCCACAGCCCAGCCCAGCAGACTATTCCACCGTTTACCCAAACCTCTTCATACACCCTGAACCCGCACATTGCCAGCCCGTCGCTCCCCATATACCACATCGCTCAACTTTTTTCTATCTAGCGCGCATCTTTCACCCTCCCAGACGTCCAGGCCCCGTTGACCCAAATCCTCCCTCACTCCATCCTTCTATCCCCTCCTCGGTCTACCCCTCCCCCTTTCCCCTCCGCCTCCGACACGTAAATCCTCTTTACCGTCCTTTCCTTACTCATCTTCTCTATATGCCCAAACCCCCTCATCTGCTCTCTCCACAAGACTCCTTCGACTCCCACACCTCTCACGGGATAACAGCGTTTCTCACATAATCAATCCGCCTCACCCAACAGATCGTCCTCAATCATTTCATTTCCAGTACATCCACCCTTTTCCTTCATACATACCAATCTTCGCACCCATAGACACTGATCTCTCCTTCCAAACACTTCTTAGGGCATCCAGTACTTTTGCCCCTTCTTCCACCCTGTGTCCTACCTCTGCCTCCATCGTCCCATTCCTCACCACATCCACCCCCAAGTACCTGAAATATGTCACTTCTTCCATTTCCTCACCCTACACAACTTACACTCAGTCGCTCAGTTTACGAACCTCCTTTTTACAGCATCACGTAACCTTACTCTTATTCACATTTACTCTTAGCTAGCTTCTTTTCACACACCTCCTGAACTCAGTTACCACTCTCTTTAGTTTTTCTCTCGAGTCCATTACCAGAGCCGTATCATCCGCATACAACAACTGATTCACTTCCCAAACACTCCCCACCCTGCCCGCAGCATGCTTCAACCCCGTTCCCTTCCCCATGACCCTTGCATTCACCTTTTTCATCTCCCCGTCTATAAACACATTAAACAACTAAGGAGACATCACACACCCTGCCGTAGACCCACATTCACCTTCCTCTTTTCCCACACGCACACATGCTCTACTTTCTCGGTAAAAACTTTTCACCGCATTCAACACAACCCATGCACCCCATACAGCTGCAGCACTTGCCACAACGCCTTTTCTCAACCCCATAATACACTTTTTCAAGATCCATGAACGCCACATACAATCCCTTTCTTTTCTCCAAGTATTTCTCATACAGCATCTTCAACTCAAACACCTGGTCCACACATCATGTTACCTCTTCTAAACACCCCTTGCTCCTCTCCCAATCTGTTGCTCCGTACAAACCACCACTCTCCCATACACCTTACCTGGCACACCTCAATAGACTAATTCCTCTATAATTCGAGCATACATTTTTGTCCCCCTCCCTGCCTTTAACAGGGGAACGATACATACACTCCTCCAGTGCTGAGGCACCTCGCCTTTGTCCATACACACATTAAACAGACGCACCAACCAATCAACACTACAATCACCACCTTTTTTCAAGAGCTCCACAGCAATCCCATCCACTCCTACCGCTTTTTCACCTTTCATCCTGCCTCGGACCTCCACCACCTCCTCCCTACGGACCAACCCATCCGCCACAACTCTCCTACTCCGAACCCCCTTTCTGCCCAAACATACCACATCCGCTTCCCTATCTTCCGACACGTTCAATAGTCCCTCAAAATACTCACTCCACCTTGTCCTCACATCTTCTTTATCTGTCATCACTTCCCCATCGACTCTTTTCATAGTCATGCTCATCTGCCCTTACATTTTCCTCACACTATTCACTTCTCTCCAAAACATCTTGTTCTCCCTGAAATTTTCTGACACTCTTACACCATCTCTCATTTGCTCTCTCTTTCAGCTCTCGCACTTTTCTCTTTACCGCTTGCCTTTTCCTCTTATTCCCTATCACCCACACTTCCGCTCTGCAAGTACCGAGCATATACTTCCTTCTTTTGCTTCACCAACATTTCAGCCTCCACATTCAACCATTCACTACCCCGTCGTTTATGTCCAACCCTAATCTTCCGTATCCCACGCACTTCCGTCGCACAGTTCAGCACTGCTTCATTAAATATCTGCCACTCCTCTTCCACACCCCTTGTTTCACTCTTTCCCACCCTGCACCTTTCCTCATTCAGTCTCTTCTGAATCCCTTTTCCTCAGTTCACTCACTTTCACTACCTCTTTCACAAGCACTCTACCCCCTCTTACTCCACAAACCTTCACTTTCGCCTCGACCAAGAAGTGGTCAGACATTCCACCTGCCACTCCTCTCAATACATTCATATCTAGCAACCTCCCCCTAGCATATTTCGTCATCAACACATAATCCATTAGTGCCCTATCACCTCGGACACCACTCACCCACGTGTACTTATGTAAATCTCTTTTATGAAACATGTAGTCCCAATCATCAATTCTCTTTCAGCACACAACTCAACCAACCTTTCCCCACTTCCATTCACACCAGGCACCCCATGCGCCCCAACTATACCCTCAATTGGCAAATCCCCTACTCTCGCATTCAAGTCCCCTAGCACGACAACTCGGTCCCTCGCATCAAAACTACCCAAACACTCACCCAGTTCGTCCCAGAACGCATTCCGTATCTATTCGCTCTTCTCACTCCCCAGTCCGTACGCATTAACAATCACCCACCTCTCTTGGCCCACTTTCATTCTAACTCACATCAGCCTTGAACTCACTTCCTTACACTCTTTCACACATTCCCATAGCCAATCACGTATCAGAAGTGCAACCCCCTCCCTTGCCCTTGCCCTCTCCCCAACCTGCACTTTACCCTCCGAACATTCCCAAGCCACTCCACACCCTTACCCTTCAGCTTTGTTTCACTCAAGGCCAGACTCTCAGGCCTCTCTCACGAAACAGAGCACCAATCTCTCCCTTCTTATCATCCTGACCACATCCACGCACATTCAGACACCCCAGCTATGCCCTTCTCTGATCTTTCCTGTTCGTGGAAAGTTGTATGCAGGTGGGAGGGGTTTCCATCCCCCCGCACCCGTCTCTTAATTTTAGGTGCCTTTTACGACACGCTGGGTCCACGTGGGAAGAATGCTTTAAATCCTTTATCACTAGGGATAATATGTATATACCTCGTTAACCTCGTTGATGTTCCGTGTGCTGGTCTCTCTTCACACGAAGGTTAAGCTGGCGGCCCCGCCTCTAGGTCTGGCTTGGTGGAGGAGCGAGTTGCTTTCTTGCGCTCTTCATCGCACATAGCCAGATATACCCGGCTCATCTGGTACCGTCCTGAGCCAGGCATCTAGTCTTCTCTTGAAGACTTCAACTTTGACCTCTGTAACGTTTCTGAGGTCCTTTGGAAGCTGGTTAAAAAGTCTTGGACCCCCTGACAACCAAGCTGTTTTCCTTCAGTGTTGAAGAGGTCCCTTGTCGGGCCTTTAATTTGGAAACACTATACATTCTGCCTTTCCTATTTTCCAGCGTTGTTTGAATGGAAATTGGGTTTAGTTTGACGTTTGGTACCAGTTTTTCGATCATTTTCTATATGTAGATTATGGTGTACCTCGCTCTTCTTTCCAGGGAGTACAGATATAGTTTACGTAGTCTTTCCCATTAGTTGAGCTTCTTTCAGCCATCAGTCTTTGCTGTGAAATGTCTCTGAGTTTCTTCTAGTCTATTAGTTTCTTCCTTTTTATATGGGGACGTCAAGAGTGAGCAGTATTCAAGTTTTAGTATGATCATTGTTTTTAGCAGGAGAATCATTACTGTCCTGTCCCTTCTTTTGAACGTTCTTAGTACCTGTCCCGCGACTCTTCTTGCTTTGTTTATCGCTATCTGATTTTGTGTTTCGAATTTCGCATCATCGGTCATTATTACCCCCAAATCGACCGCTTTCGTGCTTCTCTGAATTTCCTGTCTATCTGGAGCATAATATGCAGTCTTTTTAAGTTCATCATTTCTACCATATCTCAAGAGCTGAAATTTCTCGGTGTTAAATGTCATGTTGTCGTCTGACCATTTGTATATTTTGTTCGTGTCCCTCTGCAAGGCCTCCATCGACTTCATCTGCATCGCTGCTTTTTCTGCTGATCTTTGTATCGTCCGCAAAGGATGTTACTATACTGTTGCTGTTTACTCCGCTGTCTATGTCTGTTAGCATGATAATGAACAGGAGTGGGGCCAGTACTGTACCTTGTGGTAATGAGCTGCGTACTTCCAATCCTGATGATGATATACCTTGAATTTTGACAACCTGTAGACGTTCTCTGAGGAAGTTGTAGATCCATTTTCCCACTTTGCCGTTATTCCCATATATTCCATTTTATGTGCTATTATACCATGATCACACTTGTCGAAAGCTTTAGTAAAATCCGTGTATATGACATCGTAGTTGTCATTGCCTTCCAGTGCATCTAGGATATTGTTATAGTGCTCTATAAGTTGTGAGAGGCATGATCTTCCTGATCGGAATCCTTGCTGATTTTCGTTGAATCTTTCCAGTGTCTCCAAGAAATCGTAGATTTTCTCTCTAACTATTCTTTCAAATACTTTCGTGAGGTGAGACATCAGTGACACTGGTCTAAGTTCTTTGCTTGAGATCTATCCCTCTCCTTTATATATAGGGACAATGTTTGCTTTTTTCGAGATGCTCGGTATTTCCCCAATGTCTAGGGATCTTCTCCATATCCAGTATAAGGGTGTAGCTATTTCATTTTTACAGTTTAATGTGTTCCAATTGTCCGGACCTGCAGTTGAATGTGGTTTAATTTGTCTTATAGCTCTCGCTACATCTGGGGTAAAATCAAAGTCTGTTATACATTCTCCCTGCAATTCCTCTTCAAAGAATGCATCTATGTCAGGTATCGCTTTGTCACTTTTTGGGGTACTATCATACTGGGTTCTCAATGTCATATATATATATATATATATATATATATATATATATATATATATATATATATGATTGAACTCAGAATTGTCTCCTGAGGTTTTTCATGATACACACAGACCGTGTATGGAACAAGGAACTCTTCTGGGAAAATTAAATCCACTATAGTCCGAATAAGTAACGGTAAATGACAAACACTATAGTTTTTTCTTTTTCATGATGTTAGCCCGTCGTGGGCAACGGGTCACTCGCAAAGAAGCCCCAAATATGTAGCTTCCCGCACCAGGTATCTGCAAAGCAGATAGGATCCATCTTTGGGATAGGATCTAGTTTACAGCTACACCTAGTCTACTATATTCAGGACCTCAATATAAGCAAAAGACTCGTTGCATTCACGTCGGATTGAATATATCAAAGAAAAAGGGGTGACTATTGTATTTTTAGCCAAAAACCAAAACTTAAACCTCAACTGGCAAAATTGAAATTGAGCGTCCACTTTTCAGGGCAAATAACATGTCCGTTTCATGATGGGATGTCATTTACCATTAGTTATTCGGACTATAGTGGATTTAATTTTCCCAGAAGAGTTCCTTGTTTCATGCACGGTCTGTGTTATCATATATATATATATATATATATATATATATATAGAGAGAGAGAGAGAGAGAGAGAGAGAGAGAGAGAGAGAGAGAGAGTTACAAGGAGTTAAAGGAAAAGAAGTACCTCAAAAGGCCTTGCGGCCCATACCGAGGAGGTACCAATGGCAACGGGTGCCAGGGAAAATTTTGTAAAGTTTATTTTTCTTTCAACTATCCTAGCAGTAGTAGAAAACTGGATAGAAAAGTAGAAGGCTCTCTCCCCACCCTCCGCTCCCTCCCTGCCAGAGGCAGGTACGGAAAAAGGTTGAAGAAAATACCTTGACCCTGGAAAAGTAGCCAAGGAAATTTTACAGGAAAGTGGAGAATATATCAATAGCTCTATATTTAGCTTGCTCACAGAGACACCGTGCAAGCGATCTCCTGCAGAGTTTTCTTATGTTTTAGTCTTAAACTATGAGAGTATTCAGTACATTGTCTAGCCTATTTTTAAACACATTTACACTTTGACTGGAAACAACCTCTGAGGGAAGTTGGTTCCAGATATTAACTATTTTATAGGAAAAGAAATTTCCGCAGACTGAGGTCCTAAATGTCTTTACACACTCAAATAGTGTGCAAGATTTCGTCTACCCTTTTCTTGAACTGATCCACAGAGGAACTGTTCACAACTTCCGAAGGTAACCTGTTCCATGTGTCACAGATCTTATACGTAAAGTAATTCCCACACACACTAGTCCTAAACCGTTTCAAATCCAACTTCCAACCATTGTTGCGAGTTGGGTTATCATTTAAACTAAACATATTTGTAAAATCGACATCGTTGAACCCGCGTAAGAGCTTGAAAACCTCGATCAGTTGACCGCGCAGCCTCCGAGTTTCAAGAGAAAACAAGTTCAGGGCGCGTAACCGTCGATTGTAGCCCATATGCCTAACGGAAGGGATTAACTTTGTGGCCCTCGCCTGCACTCGCTCCAGCCTCACAATATCTTTCCTGAGGGTGGGCGACCAGAACTGCACAGCATACTCCAGGTGCGGCCGAACAAGGGAATTGTACAGTGAGAGCACAATCTCCTTGTTCCGAAACTGAAATTGCCTCCTGATATAACCCAATAGTTTCTGGGTTTTCTTTTCCACCTCTACACACTGTTTCGTAAACTTAAGGTCGCTGCTAATTTGCACACCCAAGTCCTTTTCTAAATCAGTCACCTCGATATTACTACCCAACATCGAGTAGTCCGACTTGGGATTGGCGTAGCCAATGTGCATCACTTTGCATTTACCCAAGTTAAACGGCATTTGCCATTTTTCGGACCACTCTCCTGTCCTACCTAGGTCCGCACGCAGTTCCTCGATCGCTCCGGGCGTCCCAACATTGGCCCCAAGCTTGGTGTCATCAGCGAATTTGGCGATCCGACTGACGATGCCACCGTCGATATCATTTATGTAAATGATAAACAACAGCGGCCCCAAAACGGAACCCTGAGGAACCCCACTAGTGACCGAGGCCCAACCCGAACTAGCACCTTTAATTACAACCCTCTGCCGCCTATTCTTCAAGCCACCTACCTATTTCCCCACCGATACCCAGCGCGCGCACTTTCGCCATTAGCCGGCGGTGAGGTACCTTATCAAAGGCTTTCTGAAAGTCGAGATAAAGTATATCAATCGCCCTACTCTTATCGTACTCACCCAACATGACGTGGAAAAACTCGAGCAAGTTGGTGAGACACGACCTATGCCGTCTAAACCCATGTTGGGAGTCCCCAAGCAGCTTGTGGGAATCCAAATGGTCAACGATCCTATCCGCTATTATCCCCTCTAATAATTTACCTACAACTGAAGTGAGACTAATGGGACGATAGTTCCCTGGACTTTCGTGATCCCCTTTCTTAAAGATAGGGGTCACGTTGGCTTCCCTCCAGTCACCAGGCACCTGGCCCGTCTCCAACGATTTGTTGAAGACTATAGCCAGGTGGGGAGCCACCTGGTCGCGCACCTTCCGCAACACTCTGGGGAGAAACTGGTCTGGCCCAGGAGCCTTAAACGCGCTCAGAGAGAGAGAGAGAGAGAGAGAGAGAGAGAGAAGAGAGAGAGAGAGAGAGAGAGAGAGAGAGAGGCCGACCGGAAATTCCTTTCCTCGCCGTTCGCAAACATCGTGGAATCATCAGAAACCGAAAAACACACGTGGTTTTCAAGGAGAGAGGAGAAAGAACGAAAAAGGTTGTTTGTCTTCTCCCAAAAAGGCCCACGAAATGTTAACGTTTTCCTAGCCTATATACTGTAAGCCAGAGTTCACTAAAAATCGCTCTCACTTTGCTCGTTACTCCTCGTGAATCTCCTTTTTTACGTAGCGCCGTTCGACCTTCAAGCAATAGCTCACCAGTACACGAAGTGAATCACCACTTGAGGCGACCTACAATTTCACCCCGCCGGAAACAAACATCACTCTACCGGCGTCATCCTTCTGGCCCTGGCTTCACTCATCCTTCACCACAATTCGGTCGGCGCACTTTCAACAAGTCTATCAACAGGCCCTCAGCACATCCTCCTGCCGGTAAGCCAATACGTCTTCAGAGCTATCTACGGCGAAACGCAATACGGTCAACCTTCACGTAAGCCCTTCTCAGTCTTCAGTAGTGGTGCACCGATTAATCGGTATCGGCACCTGGCATGCCGATATTAGGAAAATACCTGGCATGGCCGATTAATCGGCATGCCAAGTGCCGATACCGATTAATCGGTGCACCACTAGTCTTCAGAGTTATCCACGTCGAAATCGCAGGCCGGTAAGCCTCTTGTAGGCCCTCACTCGGCCTACCGTGTTTTGTTACGTCGTGCTAGACTATTCAGGATTCAAGGCTGAAAAGTCCACAAACTCTGCCTTATCGCGTAGGCCCTAAAAAGTGTCCTCAATACCGTTCAAACAAACTCTCCCGTTAAGACCGCAGTAGGCCTATTCAAGTGTTGTACCAATACCGTAGTTTTGTATCACCTTGTTCTTTTGTTCATTCATATAATTTACTTATTTGTATAATTACTTATTGCTGTGAATCCAATATCGTACCTCATTCCCTAGTTGTTGTTTTCTTACTTAATCATTATTGTAGTGTACAGTACCGAATATCTCGTTACCTTAATTCTTCTTGTTAGTCATTAACGCAGCGTTTAACGCTTATGCTGTGTAACCATTTCTTATTGCTAATAAATAATCAGTCATTTGTAATATAGTATAAGTACCGTTATAGAATTAATTGTTAATCACTGTGAACAAATACTTCATTTATTTTTATAATTAAACACAAAACAACAAAGTAATTTCTCTCTCCTTATTAAATATTGTTTGTTTGGGCTGCATTTCCAAACTGGTGACCCCTAATTATTCATTTCAATATAATTCATTAATTATAGTCAACCTACTTTCTTGGCCACATCAAATTGGTGATCAAATTGGTGATTTGTTGTACCTGGTATTCCATACATTAAAACCAAGCTAACCCTCTCGTCTATTGTTAATTTCGCAGCCATCTCCTACCTAAAAAGAAAAATAATAATAACGGGTCTGTCAAAAAAAACTAAGCCAAATTCAAACCTTTATTAAAACAAAACCATTTATCTAATTAAGTTGAATTTTTTACACAATAAAGTATAGGTAATCACCTATTATCCTTTAAATTTTTATGACGATATCTTCAGAATTGTTAATTTTATTAATAATTAACTAAAAAGTGAGATTCTCCTACTTAACATGAAATATTTTTTTTTTACGATATACTGTAGATAATTTTTAGTTTAATAAAATTAAAAGAACTGTTCAGTATGATTCCCTTGCATTTCTATCACTTTTTTTAATCTTGGTCTGAATTCGTCTATTGCTCGATTTATTTGCTCTTGGGGGAGCTCTGCCCATTTTGCGATAATCAACTCACGCAAATGATTGACATCCCTTATTCTGTTCCTATACACTCTCTCTGCCAAGTTTTCCCATATTCCGTAGTCTACAGGGTTTAGGTCAGGGCTGTTAGGTGGCCAATTATTCGGTTCCAGAAATTCAGGCACATTCTTTTTCAAATATTCGATGGTTGTTTTGGCAGTATGTGATGTTGCACCATCTTGTTGAAAAATAAAGTAACCTTGACTAGCCAAGTTTCTCATTTCTGGAAGCATTTTCTCAAGCAGGGTATTTGAATAATATTGAGCATTAATTTTCACTCCTGGCTCAATAAAAAATATTGAAGTTTTTCCCAACTTGGCCACTCCAACAGAAACCATGACGCTAGAAGAAAAGTGACTCCTTGTTGCGTACAGTCTTTCATCTTGGATTTCATTTTTCTTCGCAACATCAGAATAAACCCGGTCATTCTGTGAGTTTCTTGGTGGCTCTACCGTAAAACGTTTTTCATCCGTAAAAAATGTCTTGGAAAGTTTATCTTCAGTTATTATACGTAAAATACGTTTGGATTTCTCAACTCTTTTCTGACAGTTTACTTCTGACAATCTTTGTCCATGCACTCTTTTAAATGGTTTAAATTGCAGATCAGAGATCAGATTTAATAATCCTTCTTACGCTTGATTCTGATATTTCTAGTTCTTTTGATATTAGAGCAGGTGTCAGCAGGTATGGATAATGAGTCTTGCGGATGTGTGGTGTGACAAGCGGTATTACGTCATGCTACACCATGTCGATTACTCATACCCTACGACTGAAAATGTGAATCTTGTGATCATGGACAATCTTAAGTATTTTTATCACTATATTAATGTATATCATGATGAGGTTCGTAGTGAGGTTGTGGCTAGTGCCCTGCGTGAGTTTTTAACAGACTTTAGAGACGAGTATCGTTTGATGGGCAGAAAGGAAAAATATGAGCATATGTTCCTCTCAAATAGTGCGCCGGAGTGTGAAGATGTTTAGTAAAACATAAAATGTGCCTAGTTCTTATCCTGAGGGAAACTGTCTGGTGCGTAGTCTGGTAGTGATAAAATTAATTCTTGTACCGGAAAAACAAATATGTACAACAATTCGGTGCGACTCGCGGATCATACGAGTTCGAACAACCCCATTCACGTATCATCGAGTCAGCCGCCCGTCGCACCGAATTGTTGTACATATTTGTTTTTCCGGTACAAGAATTAATTTTATCACTACCAGACTACGCACCAGACAGTTTCCTCAGGATAAGAACTAGGCACATTTTATGTTTTACTAAACATCTTCACACTCCGGCGCACTATTTGAGAGGAACATATGCTCATATTTTTCCTTTCTGCCCATCAAACGATACTCGTCTCTAAAGTCTGTTAAAAACTCACGCAGGGCACTAGCCACAACCTCACTACGAACCTCATCATGATATACATTAATATAGTGATAAAAATACTTAAGATTGTCCATGATCACGAGATTCACATTTTCAGTCGTAGGGTATGAGTAATCGACATGGTGTGGCATGACGTAATACCGCTTGTCACACCACCCATCCGCAAGACTCATTATCCATACCTGCTGCTTCTCTTCTGCACGCGTTGTTTCTTTTACTTCACGGTATATGTGAGACTTTATAAAGTTTAGCTCTGCAGCATACTTCAGCACATCGTCTGTGCAACGAAAGCCTTCAACGGTCTCACCAGAACATCCGTAGAGTATTTGTACATCTTGGAACTTCGCACAATCCAATGTGGTTTTAAAAGAGGCATAGGAGGGGGAATAGGAAGTTTTTCGGTATCCACCACATCCTGGCACTTTGCTGAATACCATTTCATAAACGTTGTACAAGCAATATTAAAGGTAGCCATTTGAATACACGTCTGATCTTTTCTTCTGAATACACGTCTGATCTCTCGGGCTTACTGCAGTCGACTGACCACGCAGGGACTCCCAGATAGTAGCATGACTCACGGTCTTACAGTGGGCGGAGTTTAGAACTTTCACCTGCGCGCGCACACACACACACACACACACACACACACACACACACACACACACAAAGGAGAAAGTGAAACGCTAATTGAAACATGATTTATTTAATAAACGAGATATTCAAGTTATATATATATATTTACAAATACGATTTAATAAACGAGATATTCAAGTTATATATATATATTTACAAATACGTGTAATAAATCAATAGATACGCGTATATACAAGACAAATACGTGTCAGTTAACAATAGAAGCATCAAACGTTATGGTATCCAAAGGGTACGGTATCATAGGTACCAGGTAACTGGTAACATTTCCTATAGGTGTTACGGCACACCTTCGTACCCCTAAGTTCCTTCACGCCCCCCAGCTTCTGCGCCCGAGAATTGTGAGTGCCTACAATTAGTTGGGGAGGTCGTTCGCCCTCATCATCGTCCAAACACACTAGATCCTTCAACGATTCAAAGTTAACAACCCGCCGATTCGCATGGTTGAGCGTAATACCCTTTGCCTTCACGATATATTTCATTTCCTCCCCCACCCTGACCCGTACCCCATAAGTTTTAGGTCCTGTTGAGACAAAAGAGTCGGCGTATGCGTTGTCCCCATACTCATCCTTGATCTCATCAGTGAGCTCGCCGAGGAACTCCCCAATAGCGGGCATGTATTCACCCTCCCTCTCTGTGAATGCAATAGACCCCAAAGTTTTATACGGGCGTAGGCTGTTGTGAAGCTGGCCACAGGTATGTTTGTAACCCTTGAGGTATCTGTGGCCAATTCAGTGTTGTTGTACTTTATTATGTAAGTATTACCTACATTCACGATCTCCATGACCTCTTTATCGGGAGCATTGGCATAATCCCAGACATCGCTATAACTTTGTGCCAAATGAATGTTCCCTTTGCCGGTATTCTGCGCAAATTTTCCCCATAGACTGTTTAGACACAACTTTGCACTAAAGCGCTTGCCAGGATTCTTTACAATTTGGACACGATCAAGTTGTATACCTTCGCGGTCGCGGTAACGTTGGATATAGGCAGACTTTTCATCTTCGGTATCAACTCCTCGCGGATACCCTGATGCCTCAACCTTATCCTTCAAAAAGGCGTTTATATATGGTGTGAAAAGGTTGTGTAGCTTCTGAAACCTCCACACCTCATGTATCTTCAGTATTCTATAACCATGGCGTACGGCTAGGGCCAGCTCAGGACTTGTATATACGCCTCTGATCTTACGCTGGTGGGGTATATGGTTACAATCGCCGTTATCCTCTTCCGCGCACTTCACGCACAGGGGAAACATGAGCTTGTCGTCGATAACGACAGGTAAGATCGGCATCCATAAATTGCGTGGGGGGAGTACGTCTACGAAAGAGAGCCCAAAGTAACGATCATTCAAATTTTTTGAAAATTCATTGATGGAGGGTAGGCTAGGTCCCACCAGTTTCTCAGGAGCGCCCACGGGATGCGGATTGCTTTTCATCACGTATGGGTATAAAGAACAGAAATCGTAGTAATGGAGCTTCACGCCCTCCGTAGGTGGAAAGTATAGTCTGAATGGATTTGTACGTCCTCCAAACAAGCTATCACCACATTTGAGAGGATCCAGCACCATTGAACGGTTGATCGTGTTTATTTCTTCACGGTACACCTCGTCTGTCTCCATCCGTGCATCATATTCATGCTCCCACAAGACTTTGTGAGTGAACTGTGATCCTATAAGTTGATCGCGGGTGCGGGTCCATGCAAGACAGTCGGCAGGAGATCTACCGTGGATATCTCCGGCGATTCCGCACTCAGGACGGGGGCATCCATGCCACCAGCATCCGTTAAAGGAGTACACAGTCTTCACACCAGTGACACGGTTTTCACTTAACCCATCAACCCAAAAAACACGTCCATTAATCTTAATGGGTACTTCACCCGTGTTGCGGGCATGCTTTATGTATACACCTGTCTGTTGTTGTAGGTGTATGAGCCAGTAAATAGCCTTGTGTCCGTAACTGCGGGGGTTGTTTCGGTGAATAATGGCTAAGGTGTCTTTAGGCATGAAGTTATTCTTGAACACCGTAAAACATAATGATGCGATGGTGGTTGCGACTTGCAGCGGATCGCATTTGAAACAGGCTATGTACATCCTTCTAACGGCCTGGAAACATACTCTAAGCACGCGCACATCATTCACGCAATAACGCTCACATTCATCAGCTATATTATAAGGGTTACTTTCATTAAAACTGTTGTAGTATCGATCAAAGTCTTCACGTTCATCCATACAGTTAAAATAATGTTTGGGTGGTGGTGGGCCTACGTAGTTTAAAGTCTCGCTGGTGAGGAAAGTGTAAGGGAAGTATCCTTTGAAACTTCAGCTGCTACTCCCATCACCTTGGGTAGCTTTGCTAATTTACAAGGTGTGAAGTTCTTTAAATTGTACATTGCCTCTTATTTGCATCTGTATTAATTTGTTGCCTCTTTTCAATGGATCACCTGTAAATATCTCAGAGGATTCGTGTTCAAGTAACACTCCTTATAAAGGAACTGCGTGTCAAACTTTGCCCCGTTATGGGCGAGAATATACAGTCATTTTTTTGAACTTGTCGGCTAACTTGACAATATAGGACACAAATAGTTTCACAGGACTATCACGGACATTCGTTTTAAAAACGTTTGTCCGTTTACCGCATTTGGGGCACTCGTCACATTCGATCCCCATACACTCATTACAGATGGTCTGGCTCACAAGTAAATGTGGAATTACCTCTTTGGTTTCAGCGTTCGTATATGTTCTATATCGTAGTATACAGTTATACAAGGGTTATTTTTAGGCTTAGCATCTTTCATATAACATACATGCTTTACTCCATCCGCCTTATATTCCTCCTGGCATGTAGGACAGTGAATTTCGTCACACTTGTGCTTAAATTTCCCCCAATTATCCATTGTGTGAAACACCACATTCACAGATTCTCATTTTCCTGCACGTGCCAATTGATTTATGGAAATCAAAACAGCTATTATTGAAAAATGTGCGTCTACACACATCACAGTCTCTCTTCTCAGCTTCAACTACACGGCTTTCACATTTGGTGCTTTTACACTGCTCACATACCATGTGACATTCTTTACAATGTCTCACTATATCATCCGCAAACTCGAGGCACCCCTTACACAAATCATGATGTCTCCCATATTTTCGACTTTTGTCATAACTCGCGTAAAGCCACCTTATATTACGGATGGGGAGATACGTTGTCCCTGACAATCCTAAAATAAGTAGGGGTCTTGTACGATCTCTCACCAAGCTTTTAAAACATACACAGTCCTACGACGATCATCCAGTCCAAATACAACTATACGGACATTCATTTCCTGTTCTACCCTTCTCAACTCTTCAGGACCCATATTACAGTCAAATTCAAGTTCACAGTCTACAGCTAGTTTACGGGCACGCTCCACGACCGTAGGCAACCAAATTTTTGGTTCATTTAAGAGGAATAACATTTAAAACGATTGCCATAAAAAATTTCGATTTTAGCCTAATGGCGATAAGAGGTAAAACCAAATAACATTGATTGCCATAAAAAATTTCGATTTTTGGTGAGTATCTAAATGAAGTATTTGACGAGATACTACAACCCTCCATATATATATATATATATATATATATATATATATATATATAAAATCGAATTATAGACACTTACATTTCTATGGTAGTCCCTTGCGTCGGATTGTAAGGAGCGTCACTGCAAATATCTTCAACGGTTTGCGTTGGAAATAATTCATCACGGTCAATCGCGTTAAAATGATTAATTGCAGTTAATGCTGCAGTGTCACTTTCTTCATACAAATCCGGGGAGACGTACAGGTCCATGGTGGAGGATGTGTGACATTGCTGACTGATCAGTATATCCTCCGTATTCATGACATGAGATTCTTCAAAAGATTGTATAACACGTGTCAAATCCTCATCGGACCTTAAAGGAATAATGTTCATTCTTTTAAAACATATACAGAGTATACAGACAGATCCCCATTATGTGAAGATATCTTTTGTTCATTTAAGAGGAATAACATTTAAAACGATTGCCATAAAAAATTTCGATTTTAGCATAATGGCGATAAGAGTTAAAACCAAATAACATTTAAAACGATTGCCATAAAAATTTCGATTTTAGCATAATGGCGATAAGAGGTAAAACCAAATAACATTGATTGCCATAAAAAATTTCGATTTTTGGTGAGTATCTAAATGAAATATTTGACGAGATACTACAACCCTCCATATATATAAAATCGAATTATAGACATTTACATTTCTATCGTAGTCCCTTGCGTCGGATTGTAAGGAGCGTCACTGCAAATATCTTCAACGGTTTGCGTTGGAAATAATTCATCACGGTCAATCGCGTTAAAAAGATAATTGCAGTTAATGCTGCAGTGTCACCTTCATACAAATCCGGGGAGACGTACAGGTCCATGGTGGAGGGAATGATTATTCACTGACGCGAAAATAGCTACTGTTACTCCCAACTGAAAGATATCTCCTTTTATATGCACAATCGCCAAGCTCCGCCCCAAAATACCAGATGTTCGTAATGATTGGTTGCCAGTGTAGCTGGGTGGAGCTATGATGTGTACCAATCCGCTATAACGGGGCCGGACGACTAATGACATCTTTATATTTTCTCAAAGAAATATATCATAATTATATTTTTAAAAAAGCATTCGGTTTCCGCGTTAAACTGTGGGTCTAAGGCGGAATGAAAACCTTAACCGTTGTTACAATTCGAGCTAGTTGTTGTTATTATTATTATTAAAGAGAAAATCATGCTTAATATTAACATGCTTTTCGGTCATACTACTGCCCGGATCAAATGATCCTGTTATTTTAAATCCGGTTCAATAATCCTGTTATTTTGAAATGTGGAAGAGTAAGCAACGACCCCATCGACGAGATGTATTTCTGAATCCACGTTAAACTGGAGGTCTAAGGTCGGGTGAAAAGCTTACCAATTCAGCGAGAAAGAGTTAATTATTATTGCTACATAGAAAAAATCGTGCATTACGATGTTTTTCGGTCACACTACTGCCTCGGATCAAATGATCCTGTTATTTTAAATCCGGTTCAATAATCCTGTTATGTTGAAATGTGGAAGAGTAAGCAACGACCCCCATCGACGAGATGTATTTCTGAATCCACGTTAAACTGGAGGTCTAAGGTCGGGTGAAAAGCTTACCAATTCGGCGAGAAAGAGTTAATTATTATTGCTACATAGAAAAAATCGTGCATTACGATGTTTTGTAAAAACAAAACTCTCTCTCTCTCTTTCTATATATATATATATATATATATATATATATATATATATATATATATATACAGGGCGTCCCAAAAAAATGTATACACACTTTAACAGCTGATAGCTCAATTGATGTTTCTTTCTTTCCAAGTTAAACCCATTAGAATTAATAATGGCAGTCAGACTAAGCTTTGAACAAAGGAAATTCATTCTAAAATGCTACTGGAAGTGTGAAAACGCAGTTGAAGTGCAAAGACAGTTTAGGAGGGAGTTTCAAACAGATCCACCAACGCGACTTACCATCACTCGAATTAGAGATAAGTTTGAAGCCGATGGAACTGTTCAGAATGTCCACAAGAAGCGTTCCGGAAGACCACGGACATCGACAAGCCCCACAAAGCAAGAAAGAGTACTGGAAACGTATCACCAAAGTCCAAGAAAATCTGTGCGGCAAGCGAGTCGTGAGGTAGGAATTTCAGAATCGTCTGTCCAACGCATTTTGAAGCGCTGTCAATGGAAAAGTTACATTCCAAGATTAGTCCATGCTATTAATGAAGATGATCCGGACCGAAGAGTGGAGTATTGCGAGTGGTACTTGGCACGATGTGGATGTGGATTGGACGAAGGGGTTTCGTAGAATACCCTCCGCGTTCACCAGACCTCACACCACTAGACTTTTTTTATGGGGATACTTAAAAAACAAAGTCTACGCTATAAAACCTGCAACAGTCGCTGAATTGAGAGCAGCCATTGAACGAGAATGCACACAAATACCAAACGAAATGTTTCGTGATGTTTGCGATTCCATTGCTTCGCGTTATCAGCAGTGCCTGGACCAGAACGGACGTCAGTTCGAAAAGAGGCGTTGACAAAACAATTAAATAATGTCTGTAGATTCTATTACATTTTGAAAATGAAATGTATTTTAATAAACACTGCCTTTATAAGTATTTAAAGTGTGTATACATTTTTTTGGGACGCCCTGTATATATATATATATATATATATATATATATATATATAGAAAGAAAAGAGCATTCGGTTTCCACGTTAAACTGTGGGTCTAAGGCGGAGTGAAAAGCTTTCCAATTCGGCGAGAGAGTTAATTATTATTACTACTGTTACAAATTACAGTAGTAATAATAATAATATATATATATATATATATATATATATATATATATATATATAATTATTAGAATTGGAATGAACGGTGGTTTTTGCTCGAATAGATTGGAAGAAGGATTAACCCGCGATTAAAAAGGCCTCTAGGGAGACGATTCGAATTGACACAGAGTCTCACTTTCCTCCTGTGTGTGTGTGTGTGCTTATGAGTTGTTTATTCGTTTATTATATATATATACACAGATGGGGTGGGGGTTTGGGGAACGAGGGAGAAGGATCGTGTGTATTGAATTGCCGTATGTTTCAGATTTCTTCGTAAGCGCATTGAGAATGTGTTTCATTGTAGAAGTAATAACATTATTATTATTATTAAGATTTGGAGTGAAGGGAGACTTATCAAGAGCGGCCTGGAAGAAAGGTATCTCGACAAGCAGGTGTTCTTCGAATTGACCCAGGCCTTTCCTCGTGTGTGTGTGTGTGTGTGTGTGTGTGTGTGTGTGTGTGCACGAGTTGTTCATATACAAACACAGATTGGGAACGGGCAAAAGATACAAGCATGTTCCTTTATTTATTAATGAACAAAAATCTCTTTCTCTCTCTCTCTCCATATATATATATATATATATATATATATATATTATATGTGGGTATATCTAAGAAATGGAGTCAAGATAGGTTTTGGTCGAGGTGACTGAAGAAAGGCAAAATTATGGTAAGAAAAAAAAAGCCTCTGGCAATTAGGTGATTCGATTTGGCCCAGATTGTCGGTATCCCTTTCCTCGTGTGCGTGTGTGTGTGTGTGTGCGTGTGTGTGTGTGTGTGTAGATTTGAGAATACGATCGTGTGTTTTGATTTTAATTCGGTGAAACGAGATACTACAACCCTCCATATATATAAATTCGAATTATAGACACTTACAGAAATCCTTTCCTCGTGAAAGGAAAAACAACGCTTAATGATTAATTTCTTATATTGAATAATTAAAAGGAGAAAATTAATTTTGTATACATTATTTAGCGTCATTTGGTTTAAATTAATATACGTTTGGCATTTTTTCTGATTTTCATTCATGTACAGATGCGTGTGCGTGTGTGCACGAGTTGTTCATTCAAACACAGATGGGGGATTGGGGGGAATGGTCGAGCGTGCTTTTTGAATTGTTTCGCAAATTTTCTTTTCCGTTCGTTTTTCCCACTGATATTCGTTACTTAAATATTTATAATAAAAATTAAGTGTGTAAAGGTTTAAATTATTTATTTAATAAACAGAATTTAATTGGATTCATCGATTAACTACCGTAATATATTGTGGTACACTATTTAAATGGATGATTAATATATGGTTTTAAATATTGCTATCTGGTAACTCAGCCGAATACATGGCGCTATCTGGCAACATGGCGGATTAGAGGTTTATAAAAGACCGAGGGACGACTGACGGAATCATTCAAGCTCGGCTCCCAGCCGAGCAAGGACATCTGGTCCTTTCTCTTTCTGGCCCTTTGGGAAAACCCCTTAGAGGCCTCTTAGGTTAGGTAAACGAAAATAGCTTGAGGGAGAACTCCGCCTCCAAGTTGCATGCCTTGCAATCAAAGGCAACTACTCTCTCTCTCTCTCTCCTTCAGGTGTACCCCTCCCCCCTTGGCTCAGCCATCTGGCTGATTAGGAGCCTATAAGACAACGTCTACTCGGCTGAAGTCTTAATATGCACTTGGCTCCTGCCAGTGAACACCTCCTCCTTTTTCTCCTCCTTTCTCTCCTCCTTTCTCTCCTTTCTGGCCCTTTGGGAAAACCCCTTAGAGGCCTCTTAGGTTAGGTAAACGAAAATAGCTTGGGTGAGAACTCCGCCTCCAAGTTGCATGCCTTGCAATCAAAGGCAACTACTCTCTCTCTCTCCTTCAGGTGTACCCCTCCCCCCTTGGCTCAGCCAACTGGCTGATTAGGAGCCTATAAGACAACGTCTACTCGGCTGAAGTCTTAATATGCACTTGGCTCCTGCCAGGTGAACACCTCTCCTCCTTTCTCTCCTTTCTCTCCTCCTTTCTCTCCTTTCTCTCCTCCTTTCTCTCCTCCTTTCTCTCCTTTCTGGCCCTTTGGGGGGAATAGCTTGGGGGAGAACTCCGCCTCCAAGTTGCATACCCCTTGCAACCCCGGTTGGCAACAAAGGGCCCTTTGGGGGGTATTTTTTGCAACACCCCCACTCCCCTTTGCAACACCCCACCCCCCTTTGCAACACCCCACCCCCTTTTGCAACACCCCACCCCCTTTTGCAACAACCCACCCCTTTGCAACAACCCACGCACCCCTTTGCAACATTACGTAATCACTTGCAACATTCCTGCACTCTAACCTTTTGCGGCTATACTACTGGTGTCATGTGGCTACCAGGTCGATCCTCTTGACTAAGGATACGTTCCTCCACTTTCTGAATATTTTCATCTACTCTGATTTTGGTCGCCCACTACCAACCTTCCCGTTTCATCGATAGTTCTCAATAAGTAATCTAAACCTGATCTAGTCCATCCTTTATAATCGAATTCAGAAAGTAATTTCCTTGCACTATAACCTTTTTCAACTCTATAATGCTTTATAATTATTTTATCTTCATGTGAGAATGGCATATTTAGAGGTATTCACGAAAATTTTTAAATCTAAACAAATTCTGAAAAAGAGAAAAAAGAAGATATTACATAATGAGAAAAACTGAAATTTTCGCAATCTGTAGAAATAACCGCATAACTCCTAAAATATTTAAAATGAAGTTATAAAATTATCACAGATTATTTATGAGCCTTTTATTTATTTAGTGTAAAAAAATATTTGAAATCTCTATCAAATTGTGCATTTTATAGATTTCAAATTGGCTTAGTTTTTTTTGACAGACCCTGTATATTATAGTCAACACTGAAAATTCCTATGATGCGCGACTTTTGCGCCACCGTATATATATATATATTATTTATATTTGGTTAGCTTCCGCCCGAATTGTTCATTCTGACGAAGGTCAAGCTTTTCACTCCACCTTAGACCTACAGTTTAACGTGGAATCCGAACCACGCCCCACCAGCAGCCCAGCGTCTTAACCACTAGGCCACCTAGGGTACCTATTTATCTACCAATACCAACCACTTTCTTTATTGTGTGGAATGATAAACAGCTGGGTTTTGCTGCGCGCCGGCTGTCACCGGGTCTCGAACCCGGGACCGATGGATTCGTAGTCAGCGACGCTAACCACTACACCACCGAGGCGCATATATATATATATATATATATTATTTTAAAATCCAAATTTCTTTCGAGTGATCTCACTTAGTGTCTATATATTAAAAGAAATATTTTCAATCTTAGGGAAAATTTCGTATAGAATTCTAATTCGTTTTTTCTTCTTTTCAAAAGATTATAGGATGAAAGAGCCCCTGATGTTTATCTATTTATGTTCTGTGGAAACCACATTAAATTAGCAGCAAACTACAATTTATATATTGGTTGTGCATTGCGTAACTTTTTCATATAAATATATATTTTATATTACTGTTCGATATCTTCTTGAAACTTATTTAAATTTTTCTCGGGCTACGTCGTGGCCAATGACGTAACACCGCTTCACGTCGATCAGCGAAGTTAAACGACATTGGGGTCTGAGTAGTAGATGGATGGGAGACCGTCCTCCGCGTTCAGATTATGTAGCAACCCGTGGTTCGAATCCCACGTAAAGCCGTAGGTCACCTCCGTCATATGACCTTAGATGTTGCGAAGAAGGTTAAACAATCTCATCATTACTTACTTATTTAAATTCTAGAAGCTTTAAACGGTTTTCTTTTCGTCCAATACCTGACTTGATTTGAAGACACATTCTTTCACTGACTTCAATTCAGATTTGTAGACCAAAAGAACGCGGCAACTTGAGTTTATGACGTCAAATATAAATAAAACTCAGTTATGTCCACTTTTGGCCAGCCCTACTTCGTAATTCAAGGGCTAAAGGCTTAGCCATTCGTCTGGACACACAACACAGGGCAGCAGGGCCCTAACTTCAGGATTCTCATGCTCGACACAGCAACGATAGCCTTCGCTAATATAGTCCCAAAATTACAATGATTGAAGACCATTTCTTTACTTAGGGCTTATAAATGCGTAGATTTAATCTACCATAGCCTTCCAACATCAATAAAATATATTTCTTTTATATATGGGCCTAAATAATGCAATTATACTTTTGATTTTTCAGACGACAAATTGTTTGTTTACACAAAGTAATTCGAGTACTCTCTAGCCATTTCCGCCCGCTCCGGAGCTGGTTTGGCAAAATTCAAGTAAAGTTTGTTTTGAGGAAAAGAACTTGGCAACCTGAATTGACCTGACTTCAAGTCAGATGAAGGAAATGAAAGCGGATATATATATATATATATATATATATATATATATATATATATATATATATATATATATATATATATGCTGTTTAGCTCGTAATATTTATTCCTAAATATGTAAAATGTATATCCTACACTAAACGAACACATAATTCTAATTTGCATTAAGCCGGAATTTTTTTTGGGGGGGGTGTTAATTTATGAATGCGTGTATTTGAAACAATACCAATTTGTACCGATCGTCCATAAAGGGTTAATGAACTAAAATTTAAGGAATTCACTCGTAATAAACCTTTCAGACTTATCACCATCATACAAAAAAATTTTAAAATGCGAGTTAGTGTTTTCATCCATGTATTGTCGTTTTCCAAAAGACGTATCGTGAAATTCCATATTTCTCACCAACAAATATTAGTAAATTAGGTGTGTTTCTTCACCCCCTACTCAGTTGTTGTTGTCTCTATACGGAGGTCTTGTCCCTCCTTATATGGAGTACGCTTCTCCACACACAACTCTACTTGACCAGGTGGATTCAAAGGCTTTTCGTTTCATCATTTCCCCGCCTTTTACTGACTGTCTTCAATCTCTCTCTCTCTTCGCCGCAATGTTGCCTCACTCTCTTTACTGTCGCTATTATAACGAACTGCTCTTCTGAACTCTCAAACTGCATATGCCTCCTTCTTTAAGGAGAGCAAGCAGTACCACACTTTTGACACATTCTCATTCCTTTTCTGTCCAACTCTCTAACGTAACGTAAGGGTTAATCGCTATTTTCAATCTTTCATCTAATCAATCGGTCAACTCTGGAACAATCTTTATCAATCCACCTTTCCCAACTGTCTATGACCTCCAATCTTTCAAACGCAGTGTGTCTAGCCATCTCGAAAACCCTGGACCTTAATTTTGGGGGAGCGTTTTTGCAGACGTCCGCCACTGGCCCCTCCTTCCTGCATAAAAAAAATGGAAGTGTCACGACAGGTCTTTTTTAATTGATCGTACATGACGTAATACAAAATAATGTTAAGACTGTATTCTGTTTTATTCAGTCGTTTCTTCCCTCTGAGCAAGATAACAGAATTTTCATCGAGTGCAGTAGGTCTTTGAACATATGAATCTCCTTTTGTTAAAAGGAAGTTTTTGTAGCAAAAGAAAATAAATCAGGAAACTTAGAACAACCTTTTAAATATCAGGCTTGTCTACAGTAGTAATGTATCGGCTACTAAAAGTACATAAGCAGAATTGCCCAGGTAGACCAGTAATGTCTGCCCTAACCACCAACAACTAAACACTTTTTCATGTTAATTTATTCTCAATTATTTCTAACAAATACATACTTGAAAATGCTTTTGAATTCTCATAAATTGTTACATGCAGGTAGCCTTAACGGTCATTTCGGGTGATAATGTAACTATAACCAGTTTTAAAAGAAAAAATGACGCGTAGCTCCTCTTCAATAACAAAGTTTATTACAAACGCCTTCTCTAACAGCTGGATCCCCTTTAGTTGCATCCTATATAACAACTTCCAAAATGCCCAGGAAGTCATTTAGCTACAAAATTGCTCCACTGAATGTTAAAACGAAATTGTATGCAATATACAGTATGTTGAAAACACATTTCCCTTTAATAAGAAAAGTAAACCATTGGTTGTTGATCCGTTTAATGTCCTTCGTCTAAATTGTAACACTGGAACGGACGGTAATGCACCAACCGGAAAAAAAATAAGTTCCCTTTAAAAGAACTGCGTTCAGTCAAATTAATTACGTGCAGTGCAGTCGGCTTATTACCGCATTCCATCCCCGTTTATCAGACCAGCTTCATTAGATTTATGTTAAAGAGCCAATATCTAAACATCAGATTCACGAGAGAACAAGAAAACGACATACACATTCTCTTTTTCAGATACATCAGCTACTAGAAACAATATTCTTTACGAAACAGCAGTATAAAGTAATCCAATTGAAACAGAGTTAGAAAAAAATGTTCACAGCCATACCCCTCCACTACTTAAAATTAACTTGTTCAAGATATTTACGGAACATACAATTTAACGACATTCGACGAGTCATTCCAGTAGTATGATCTAAAAATGGGAGAGTGCAGGAATGGTGCAATGCAATGTTAATCAATGTTGCAAGAGGTTATGCAACAAAGGAGGAAGGACAATGTTGCATGGGGTTATGCAATGAAGTGGAGAGGGTTATGCAATGAAGGGGGTTATGCAATAATGGGGGGAAGGGGTTATGCAACAAATCAATGATGCAATGAAGGGGGGAGATTTGGGGGGAGGAGGGAGGATGACCTTCTCCCAAAGGGGTAACCTTAACCTAAGAGAGGGACCGAGCGCCCGCTGTCTTATAAGGTGTAAATCAGCCAGTTGGCTTAGAAGGCTTAACGTGGCTTAGAAGGCGTAAATGCTTGTTCAGGTGTACATTATTAGGGTTGAGTTGCCAGATTGCGCTATTTATTTAATTAAAGCATATATTCTTGACAGTTGGCTTAGAAATCCGCCAGTTGGCTTAACCCGCCAGTTGACTTAGAAGACTTAGAAGGCAGGTGTATGTGTATATATTAATTATCTCTTCAGCTGCCAGATTGCGCTATTCAGATATTCTTGACAGTTGGGTTAGAAATCCGTCAGTCGGTTTAGAAGGCGTAACCAGCCATTTGGTATACATATAATTAAATAATAATATCGTTTATATATACAACCAAAAGAATTAAATAAAACACCATTACATCATTCTGTTTATTTAGACGAATTATTGGAATCAACTTCACGAAATATATAGAAAATAAATACACATTCCTAAACAAACGAGGAATATATGCAATAAAAATAATAATAATAAAAGAAATACGAACGAGGACTATATATATAATCCAAAAATAAATAAAAAATAATATAATACAAAACGATGTAGCATAACCATCAATATAGCAGTACAGGATATATATATATATATATATATATATATATATATATATATATATATATATATATGCATACACAATTACATTAAATAATTAAATATATTGAAAATAAATATACATCAAAATACATTCACTTTGTTCTACTGCGCTTAACTAAAACACAACGCGCACGTAATCGAGTCTACAGTCACATCATTATTGCTTTGCACTACGCAGTAAATACGATTTAACCTTATTTCACCGCTCAATTTATAGGGATACCTATACTCGATGTAAATGGCCTTCATCTCGTTCAATACTATTTTTGTGCCCACTTTACATTCGGTTGGCAAGTTATCTTTAAACACGGCTAGAATACATTCAAAAGCACGCACAAAGAGGTCATCGTTAGCCACAACATCATTATTAAATACAAGTTTATAAACACTCCTTTCCAATCGAGGGTTTATCTTACCGACCCGAGCTTTTCAATCGTGAACTCTTCTTCACACTGTATAGCGGCAGTTAATAAGTTGTCCCAAAAACTAAGATAAGTCGGAAACTGGTTTTCCTGAGGTGAGGATACTTTGTCTCTGGTACTTGCTTCCATGCGGGTTTAAATTTTTATGGTTAGTTTCATGATGACGCTTTAAGTTACTGGCTTTAAAGTGATTGAGTGCCACGTGGCAGATAAGACACACAGGTTTCCCACTCTTAACAGTAAAGGGAAAGCTCTCTCCCACTCCTGTTTAAAAACTCTATTTTCTTCATATTTCCGTTTCTTACACTTTGTCTGCTCAGTCATTTTAAACAACTAAGGGGTTGTATAACTTTCACTTGTATAGCTGAGAAAAATAGCCACTATTTGATCTAAGAAGCCAATTTTAAAACACACTCACTCGTTACTACACGCGGCCTGCAGGGTAGCTCGAGGGGTACTGGACACTGGTGAGTGGCGATTGGTGTTAATTACGTAATTATCCCGCTTAGTGCCTGTCACGCAAAATAAATTTTATTGTCAATTAAATTTTTCCTTGTTTTTTTTCATATTTTTTTAATTATGTGAAAAAAAAATTATATTTGTATTATGAATTTTGTCTTTTATGATAAATACAATAAAAAACAAATTGTATCGCGAGCCGCAATTAATAATATAATTAACCACCTCGAGAGCCGCATGCGGCTCTCGAGCCGGGGTTTGGCCGCCATTGGCCATCAACCCAAAAAACACGACCATTTACCTTAATGGGTACTTCCCCCGTGTTGCGGGCATGCTTTATGTATACACCTGTCTGCTGCTGTATGTGTATGAGCCAATAAATATCCTTGTGCCCATAACTGTAGGGATTGTTTCTGTGAATGACGGCTAAGGTGTCTTTAGGCATGAAGTTATTCTTGAACACCGAAAACATAATGAGGCGATGGTGTTGCGACTTGCAATGGATCGCATTTGAAACGGTCTATATACATCCTTCTAAAGGCCTGGAAACATACTCTAAGCACGCGCACATCATTCACGCAATAACGCTCACATTCATCAGCTATATTATAAGGATTAGATTCATTAAAACTGTGTAGTACGGTCAAAATCTTCACGTTCATCTGTACTCATACATTCATAGTTAAAGTAATGTTTGGTGGAGGTAGTCCTACGTAATTTAAAGTTTCGCTAGTGAGGAATGTGTAAGGGAAATATCCTTTTGAAACTTCAGCGGCTACGCCCATCACCTTGGGTAGCTTTGCTAATTTACAAGGTGTGAATAATAAAGTGTCTTTAAACTGTACATTACCCTTATTTGCATCTGTATAGTTTGTTTCCTCTTTTCAAGGGATCACCTGTAAATATCTCAGATGACTCGTGCTCAAGCAACTCCTTATAAAGAACTGTGTCAAATTTTGCCCCGTTATGGGCAAGAATACACAGTCTTTTTTTGAACTTGTCCGCTAACTTGACAATATAGGACACAAAGAGTTTCACAGGCTATCGTGGGCATCGTTTTAAAAACGTTTGTCGTTTACCACATTTGTGACACTCATCACACTCGATCTCCATACACTCATCACAGATAGTCTGGCTTACAAGTAAATGTGGAATAACCTCTTTGGTTTCAGCGTTCGTGTATGTTTCTATATCGTAGTACACAGTTATACAAGGGCTATTTTTAGGCTTAGCGTCTTTCATATAATAACATGCTTTACTCCAACCGCCTTATATTTCTCATGGCATGTAGAACAGTGAATTTCATCACATTTATGCTGAATTTTCCCCAATTATCCATCATGTGAAACATACCACATTCACAGATTCTCATTTTCCTGCACGTGCCAATTGATTATGGAGCTCAAAACAATTATTGAAAAATGTGCGTCTACACACATCACAATCCCTCTTCTCAGCTTCAACTACACGGCTTTCACATTTGGAGCTTTTACACTGCTCACATACCATGTGGCAATCTTTACAATGTTTCACTATATCATCCGCAAACTCGATACACCCTTACACAAATCATGATGTCGTCCATATTTTCGACTTTTATCATAACTCGCGTAAAGGTCCCTTATATTACGGATGGGGAGATACGTTCCCTGACAGCCCTAAAATAAGTAGGGGTCTTGTACGATCTCTCACACAGCTTTTAAAAACATACACAGTCCTACGACGATCATCCATTCCAAATACAACTATACGAACATTCATTTCCTGTTCTACCCTTCTCAGCTCTCAGGACCCATATTACAGTCAAACTCAAGTTTACAGTCTACAGCTAGTTTACGGCACGCTCCACTACCGTAGGCAACCAAATTTTTTGAGTCCGTGTATTTAGTACAGTAAACATACGAGCTAAGACTACTGCTATAAAGCCGCAACCACGATCGACGTTTATGCCGTCTATAAATAGCCTGAGAATTGAAGTTAAGAGTATAAGGTGTGGCACTATGACCCACAATACGGAATACACGGTCAATATTTACCGTGAAGTTGTCCATATTGAAGGCTATACTACTTTGAGAGGCCTGCATTATACGGCCTAATATATACTCTATCTACAGCTGCCAAGCGTCTGAATGGTATTACTACCCAAAAATCATCTACATCTCCGTCATCTGACCCGAACCCGAAGGACAGCCGCGTTCTGACTTCACGTTCGTCGCGGTTCTGAAGGGCAACTCTACAATACGTTCAACTATGCGCCGTAGTCCGTGTTCAACACCATTGCTATACATGGATCTAGGATCAACCCTGACTATATACCGATTTCTAGTCAAGGCTGGGGTGGGGTAGCGGTGCGCACCAACTCGAATGTTATGCCATCCTCTACAGAACGAGAAGCTGCTGCAGCTGTGGAGATGTACCGGAATTGAACAGGAATAAGGGGTATATTTTTATTTGAGGAAGGTACTATTGTGGGGGTTGTCGTAAGACGTAGAGGGTTGGGGCTCTATTACTGATGGTCTAACAACCGGCGCAATCCTGGCACGCTTTATACCTGACGTGAGGGCTCTTCATCATGCCTCCGCTTTGAATTGTCGCGTGCTACAGGTATCGCTGGTGTGGACTCGGCAGTGGGGTGGAGTCTGTGATCACAACTACACTCTCGTCGGGGTCATCTGTAATATCGATGATGGGGTGCTGTACCTCATCGTCATTCACGGTTCTGTGGGAGAAGAGAAAACAAGACTGTAGAATATAAGGATCATCACTTAAATATTTATTATATTTTGTAAATGACCCACTTAGGAGTGTGACGTGTTAGAAATATTCTTAGAAAAATTCAGGTTCACGAGCCCATCCACATGTATTATATCTGGCCTACAGGATGTGGTAAAACTGTGTTTATGCTTAAAATCATTAAAGAAAAGGGAGAGATGTTCTCAAAATTTGTGCATAAAGTTATATGGTGCTATTCGACGTATCAATCAGTGTTCAACGAGTACCAAGATGATATTTTGTTCCACAAAGGTGTATATGACGTTAATTCGTTAAAGGGAAATGAACATACAGTCATTGTAATTGACGATCTCATGTTGGAGATGGATAAAACGTTTGCCGAGACATTTACAGTATTCTCCCACCATCTTAACATAAGCGTGTTCTTCATCAATCAATCTATTTTCAAAAATAGATACATGCGCGATGTGTCGTTAAATACACAATATCTAGTCTTATTCGCGCAACGTAGAGATGTATCACAAATTGGGGTATTAGCCAATCAAATGTTCCCGAATCAGCGTAAGGAGTTTTTGGAAGTTTATAAAGAAGCTACAAGCCAGCGTTACGGATATTTGCTTTGCGACCTTCATCCGCGAAACACGTTTAGGGTGCTTCTAAGAACGAATATATTTCCAAACGAGCCTGAAACGGTGTATATTCCAGAATGACAAAGAGGCTAAAGAAATACCATGAATTAATAAAAATCTATCATCGACTGCCCCGGGCAATGCAACAGATGTTTGCTAAAAATATCGACTCCGACTTTTTAAAATATCTGTGAAATCTGTCTTAACGTTATAAATTGCAATGTATCAATGAAACCCCTCAGAAGGCTCGCCTACGCCGTTACAAGAACATAATACGTGCACTCGCTCGTCGTAAAAGTCAAACTGTGGGAAAACGAATTATTTACAAAGAGGAGGGTCATTCCTCCCATCTTATTTTCAGTTTTGGTCCTTTACTGACTAGATTAATATAATGAAGAAAGTGGTAGTGATTCCACACGAGGTGTATGTTCACTGCAAAGTTCAAAGAATCCAGACACGTTCTAGAACCCCGTAAAAGCAGGCTTAAAAGAATGGAAAGCGAATTGTTACCCTATTAAACAGTGAAAAAACACCTGATGAGAAAAGAATCTTATACCAAGAAGCTCTGCAGAAATTTCTTCACGAGTACGAAAATTATAAGAATCCGACAGAGATTCCCGTGGTTATTAGGCACAGCACGGACAACGATGGACATGGTGACATAGGCCTGTGTCCGACGATAGAGCTGACCAACCAAAGATTAACGGGTCGGCCACACAACATATCGAGCATGTATTAAAAAGCACCCTCCCACATACATTGAGGAATAAAGGTTAAGTCTTTATAATCTATTGAATGAGGATCCCAACATACAATGGACCAATACAGGTGAGATCATTGTGGAAGAGGCAAAGATTAACGGGTCGGCCACACAACATATCGAGCATGTATCAAAAAGCACCCTCCCACATACATTGAGGAATAAAGGCTTAAGTCTTTATAATCTATGAATGAGGATCCCAACATACAATGGACCAATACAGGTGAGATCATTGTGGAAGGAGCAAAGGTTCAGGGATCGAATATCGTAGACATCGTCCATGATCTGGTGAGAAAGTGGGATAGGCCCTCACCATCAGTGTGGAAGCATATTAAAGCAAGACTACAACAAATAAATGTCCCCAAACAATGATAGGAAATCTGAACAGGTTAAAAGACTTGGAATATGCATCACACGTGACGCAATTCAAACCGCCATCACCCCCGGCGGTAACACCTCTGAAGAGGAGAAAGAAGATGTTAAACGATGATCAGCCCTACCTACGTGCCTCTAAAATACGCAAATGGATAACATATAAGAAGACGCTATTATGATATTTCTAGCCCAGCCTCCTATGGAGGCGTAGATAGACTGTACAGAAGTGTTTACAATGATGGAGTATGGAAAAAAGATGTTGAGAGTTTTTTGCGGGAGCAGGACGCTTATACACTTCATAAACCTGTGAGAAAAAGGTTTAAAATAGCCAAGACAACAGCTGCTTCGACTGACTCTATTTGGCAAGCAGATTTAACAGACATGCAAAGATATTCAGAGTATAACGATGGTTACCGCTACATCCTATTCATAATAAATGTATTCTCTAGATATCTGTGGCTAATTCCTCTGAAAAATAAATCGCCTGAAACGGTTGCTAAAGCCACCAAAACGTTGATGTTGAAAGAAATCAGGGTTCCTGGCTATTTTTGTAAGGATATGGGGAAAGAATTTATAGGCCGAGCTTTTCAGAACATGTTGACAGAATTTAATATCAGTTACTACACTACCAATTCTATACATAAGGCATCTTTAGCTGAAAGAGTTCAACGTCCCATAAAGGAACGCATGCACCGCTATTTTACACATAAAAACACATACAGATTTCTAGACATTCTGGAATCATTGGCCTCATCATACAACCGCTCACACCATCGCACGATTGGGACAACACCTAACGAGATTTTAGAAAGAAGTGCGCGCACAGAACCTAATGTGAGAAGAGATGGAACACCACCACCACTCTGCACGTTTCAAAATCAATAATTATGTAAGGCTGTCGCGTTTGGGAAATAAATTCGCGAAGGGATTTGAGCAAGGATGGACACGTGAGATTTTTAAAGTTAGGGCTATGAAATCTAAAGACGAGATAATGTATTACGTAGAAGATTTGAATGGGGAAGAAATCGCAGAAGGCTTTTACCGCGAATAGTTGCAGAAAGTGACATTTAATTTAAGAAAAAATGTTTAAAATTTTAAAAATTTTAGGAAGCAAAGGTTCAGGAAAGAGAAAAATGTACCTGGTGAAATGGCAGGATAACCAGAAAGCTACAACACCTATATAAAAGCTGCTGCAATAATGAAGCTTCAATAGTATGCAACATGGCGCCAACCACTTCTACGTCACACTCCCGTCCTCCTCGTCCCTGTCTGTACACCTTAACAACACACTAGCTAACTTTGTAACAAAACTCCACGGACCCATTGAATTGGGTCGTGATACGTATGAGGTGGGTATATGCGAAATTCAGCTGAATATCCTTTTTTTAAGTATTGATTATAAAGAACCCGTTTTTACGATTCTTAGAGACAGTAATGAGTGTGAAAAAGCCGGGGTAACTCGGGATGAAACCATGCGTACCGCCCTGACTGACGATGCACGGTATTACAGTACAGAAGTAACACTAGGACCGGGTCACTATGGTGCAGTCGAGGATGTTGTGAGAGACTTAAACGTAAGTTTAAAAGCTCAAATCTTACGGGCGATTTAGTATACGAAATCGTAAACAATGATCCCCATGATATACTGTGGCCCTAAAATCGCAGGCTAACCGAAATATTAAAGACCAAAGAGTGTTCAAAATTATGACCGATGGACGATATCGATCAGTCATCGAAAGAGATACATTTCACGAAGCACAAACGACTTGTCCAGCCTAATGTATTAGTTGAAATTGGAAAAAATGGTTGATGGCTATAAACCCCCAGACATGTGCTATATTTACAACAATATAGTGGAGTACCAGTTTGTTGGGGATACCCAGGCACGCCTGCTGCGCATAGCACACATCCCCAACCATAGAGGAAGGAGTTTGAGTATTACATATGACAGGCCCCATTATGTGAATGTCGCAGCTAATCTAATAACCAAAATCTCAATAATATAAGAACCATTGAGGGAAAAAATTTCCCATTCGGTAATGGGAGGTTAACAGTGAAGCTTCACTTTCGACGCACTGAGTTATAATGGACAGAGAACCTTTCAGTCTCTCGAGGTATGAGATACCAGCGTGGTAGTGGACTTGGATCCATTTTTCCACCATACTACGTACGGCTGTCCCCTTGCCAGATACCTCGGGAAGAAAGCGCTACAATCAGGTCTTAACCTGCAGAAGACATATTGGCTGGGGCTAAACCTAAAGAAGCTCTAAAAAGACACTTAAAACGTACACGGGACGAAATCATCAAAGATGCAAAGAGAAAAATGTGTGGTGGTGGTGGGAAGAAGAAGAGGGCTGTCCGAAAGAAGGGGTTACCACCACGTGGCATTGAACGAAAAAGGACATCGAAGAAGTGTTCTAAGCGAATGAAACCTATGGTTGACCATTTTTTTGATTGATATAAGCTAAGGACATTGATCTCATGAATCAGTTTGTTTACTACTTGTCGCGAGAGGAGACTATTTCTAACTCGTCATGGCACGCTTCATCCATCCGTGTAGTTTACAATGTTGTAAATCGGAGCTGTCCCTCTTTGACATGCCTCCAACTCAAGTGTCTATTGAACACAGCGATTTTATTACAATTAACCCTTTAAACACAATTAGTTCCCCGAGTGCCCCTATAGAATTCGTGATACCTAGCTCAGGCCCTTACTTTTTTGACCCAGGCTGCGTGCACATGTACGCTAAACTAGGTATAGCTCATTATAATGGAACGGACTGCGGTGACAAATATGCTGTATATCCTGAAACAAACTTTCTGCACTCCTTATTCAACCAGTGTGACGTATATTTAAATCAGGTCAACATATCGGCAGGAACGAGGTACTACCACCTACGATCCTATCTGGAAAATGTGCTGAACTTTTTCAAAGAAGCGAAGGATACATTTTTAAGTGCCGAGGGCTATTATCAAGCTAAAGACGAAAGTAGTATAAAGGACAAATTTAAAATTCTAAAAAGAAGATATACGAGTGTTTTGGACACCTGCATACAGACTTCACATTCCAGGAGAAGTTGCTTGCGAATGGGGTGGATATGAAAATAAAGCTCACCCGCACAAATCCTGAGATCTGTCTAAATCTGGGAACTGATCAAGAAGAGGGAACAAAACCCGTTGTGATTCACATTATGGAGACATACATCCACGTACGGCGAGTGAAACTGAGTTCACCTAAACAAATAGAAATTGAGAAAAATTTACTACACGCCACAGTAAAATACCCAATTAACAGAACACAGATCAAACTATACACGGTGCCAGCAGGGTTGGCCTCGAAACAGATAGAAACATCGCCCTGGGAAATCTACCAAAAAGGATATTAGTTGGAATGCAGGACCATGCTTCGGTGAATGGAAAATATAAAAAGTGCCTTTAAATTCGAGAATTTCAGCCTTAATTCGATTTCCATCATCATTGCAAGAAGTAAAAAAATAAAAAGTGTACAAATATAGTAACAGATTTTATACCAAAATATTTGTACAGTCCTATGATAATAATTTAAAGTTAAAATTATATAAAATGTATGGAGGTAAGAACTGTAGTCGTCGAAAGTAGGTTTTGTACTGATTGATTGATTGATTATGTTTAATGGTGCACCAATCCAGTGTGTTATTAACCCCAGGATCTTGTACTAAGGATGTATAGGGATTTGAGGGTGCTGAGGTCGTTTGATTGGTATGCTGAATTGATAATTTTGAAATTGGTGGGAGCAGTGGGTGATTGTGGAGGTGTCAAGATCTCTTATTGATGATTTCGTTGGGTAGAAATGACACGATGTTCGTCCACTCTTGTTTGATGTTGGCGAATGGTGCTACCAATATAGCTCGTATTGCAGTGAGTACCAATGAAACAGCAGATATTGATGAACAAGGGGCTGGTTTTTTTTTGTTTATGGTTGAGATACGAGTTAATACTATTATTATTGGTGGCTACAAATTGATGATGACTAAATTGAGGGTAAAGTGGGTTGAGTAGGTGGCGAAGTTCTGATTGTATTTTCTAACTAATATAGTCGTAGTAGGGCGAAGAAAAGTAATGTATATCATTTTTAACAGTGGGGCCTTTAAGGGGGGGCTGATAAATGTTGTTGAGAAAATTTCTAGTTAGAGAATGTAGTAAATGTTTTGGGAAAGAATTGTTAATGCAGAAACTGTGAACGAATTCTATTTCGTAGTGGAAGGATAAGTCGGAGCAACAAATTTGATAAGTACGATAGATTAAGATTTTAATGCTGTTAATTTTATATAGTAAGGGGGTGTGATTTAAGTAGTTTTTGTCTAGGTCTGTATATGTAGGTTTTCGATAATGGAAGTGCTGAATTTATTATTTTGTTTTGTTATTGTTATATCTAAAAAGGGTAAGGTGTTGTTAGGTTCGTATTTGATGATTTGATGCTGGGAATTGAGATAGTTAATAAAAAGGGGGTCGTGGTTAGCAGTGTGAAAGAGTAGAAAGGTGTCATCGACATATCTTTTATATAAGTGTGTTTGTAATGGGTGGGGTAATGGAGTAGCCATTATTTTCCTGATAACAGAGAATGATGTTAGCTAGTGTGGCTCTTAGGGTGATCCCCTGGCTATTGAGTAGGTTTGTTGGTAAAGTTGAAAAGAAGTAGGTGTCTGAAGTGGCAAGGGTTAGCAGTTTGGTAAATTCTTGATTCGTTAGGCTGAGGTCTGTGTTCTGATTATGGAAAATAAATTGTTGTTGCAGATGTCGATGGCTTCTCTAATTGGCACGTTGTTGTAAAGGAATACTCTGTCAAAGCTGTGCATATGGAGATTGTTTGAATTGTTCAACGTCAGTATTTCTTTCACGAATTCGTAGGAAATGGGGACGGAATATTGATTCTGCATTAGGGTTTAGGGTGGATTTGGGGGAATTAGGAATTTTGCTAGGTGGAAATTATGGGTGATGTAGGCAAAAAAGATAGGCCTAATGAGTAAATTTGGTATGTGTATTTTAGGGTGGCCATAAAGAGTGTCTGGAGAGGTGACGATAGAGTGTATTTGGTCGTAATCATCCTCCGAAATTTTATTTTGATCATATAAATTTTGAGGAAACGGTTGATTTTGTCTTCAAGTTTAGGGAAAGTGCTAGAGGTTTGTCATTAATCTTTTTGAATTTGACGGAGTCGTTGAGGGCTTTATTCAACTTATTATCATCATCTGATTTGTTAAGAAGAATGGTATCTTTGCTTTTGTCAGGACGTGAAATTATGATGGAGTCATTCCCTGAATGATTCTTTTAGGCAAGCGATATCTTACTATTGATTAGGGGAAAAAAACTTTATGAGTTTTAAATTTATAAAAGTGTTTATGGGTGACGTAGGCAGAAAGGCGAGGTCTATTGGGAAAATTTGGTATCGTCAGCTATTAGGATTCGTTTTAAACTATGAAAAAGTTTTTCAAATGATAAAAAGTGTTTAACCCTTAACTGGTATGGTGGTATGGACCCGCACCATACCACTTATGTAACTAAACCGCTCCATACCAGTTAAGGGCTAAAATAATTTATCTTAAAGTTTGGTAGCTTAAAATATAGGCCCAAAGAGAGAAGTCGTCTTTCGTCGTTGATCAAATTCTCTTAGAAAATTGTTTGATCAGGGTTAAGAGTTTGAAGGTTCGATTTCAGGCCCTCTTGATTTAATTTTCTATTATGCCTTACCTGAATCTGTATGCGTTAGTTATTGGCGTCTTTAACAATTTGATTTTAAACATTAAATAGATTATAAAAACTTGCAGATTCTTTTAGATGAGTTAAAAAGAGAATATATTTATTGATGAGTTTTTAATATTGTTATACTTAACGTATATATATATATATATATATATAATATATATAATATATATATATATATATATATATATATATATATGTGTGTGTATAGCATGCCATTATTATGTACATATATGGTGATTGTAAAGAAGTCTTTTTATTGCCGTTTGTACAGAAGCTGACAACTGAAAATACAGTCCCAGTGGTCGACTGGATATATAACCTGTACGTTTCTTTGCTTCGAGGTAAGAGTTGATTATTGCATAGCTAATACGTGGTTAAATAAATCAATCTTTATCGACGATGCGAAATGTAGTTGTATTGAAGTTGTTAGTCCCTTGACCAAGTATTTTACAGATGGGGCTGATAATACGGAAAGAATCACACAAATAACAGAGTTACTACCGAAAAATATCTCTAGTCGTTTTCTTTAACTGTTGTGTCAGCTTGTAATTTAAGGTATACTTGCTTATTTACTTCAATGTTTTGTATGAAAACTGAAGATGAATAAGTTTTATTGGTAGACTGTTATCCAAGTGCCTAATATTAATAATACAACTACAAATTACATACTAAGGATAGAAATATATAAAATAATGAGAAATAATACAGCACTTTCGCAGTTGTGTGAAGCTACAACCAGCCGTTTTCATATCATAAATTCCATAGCTTAGAAGACGTATGGTAGGATTGCTAATAGCTTGGATAATCGGGGTGGTTGATTTTTTAATTCGTTGCATTAGACTGTATATAGACACACAGATCAGTTGAGTGGGACCTTTTAATACCAAACTCAATTAGTTCATGAGTTATCATTTAAGTGGCGTAGTTATAAGAACTTCTCTCAGGGGCGCATTTACAGTGTGCGGGGCCTTGGGCAAACTATTTCTCGGGATGTATTATTTTAGTGTGTTAATGAATGACAATATTTTGTAATGCACATAACATATATTTTTTTAACACACACAAAACACACAAGCGGAAGCCATTCGGCTTATTAATGTGATATTAAAGACTATAACTTAACTATGTACACATACAGTGTATACAGCTACACTAGTAGGCTACACAGGTGTAATGCACTTAATAAACATCTACACAGTTATTGTAATGCACTTAATAAACAGCTACACAGTTGTAATGCACTTAATAAACAGCTAAAATGTACAGCTTACTGTACTGTAGAGTGTAGATAGAGTGTAGATTTGTAATAAATATTACATAGGACGCTTCCTGGCTTTTTGTTTGGAAAACTGCGTGGTTGTGTCCTCGAAACTCACCGACTGCAACACCTAATGCTTTATATTCAACAGCGCCATGGACGAAAAGCGCTCCTGGTAAATGGTAAATATGTGACGTTTAATTTTTTCAATTGAAATTTGCGGGGCCCATCGGGCGCGGGGCGTTGGACATTTGCCCGGTGCGCTACCCACTAAATGCTGCCCTGACTTCTCTACTATTTCCGAGAAACGTGAGGCGATGTAAATAACAGAAAACTACATGGGAGAAATATACGTCTATGAAGGAAAATATCGATATTTGAATTTACGAAATATAAATTGCATGTATTCGCGTTTATCCTAGCCTTTTGAAAATGGCTGATATATATTTGTTGTTCATGATGATTGTTATCACGTTACTATACGCATGGAATGAAATATGTCAGTCTCCCCTTAAATTAGATAAAATTAAATTAAAATTAATTTATTTAATAGTTTCTAGATCTATTTCGTAATACAAAATATTAGAACAAGGCAAAATTTGTTTATGAGTTGAATGTATTTATTCTAATTCTAAAAGATGACATTATGGACGGCGTAAATGAAATCTTTGGTGTTTGTCTTATGCTACAGTTCTTATACATAAAATATATACACATACATTTGAGCAGAAGGCTGGTGTTCAAGAAATGGATCTTCTGCTCAAACGCTGGAAAGCGTTTGTTTGCTTGTTTTTGCATGTTTGTTCTTGTTTGTCTCATGAAATTGTTTGTCTCATGAAAGATCCCACATTAGGATTTTTACTCGTGAAGGAAGGCGAGGATGAATCTTTTTTCTTTTTTTTGTTGAAGGAAGGTGAAGACGAATCTTTTTTTTTTCTTTTTAAATTTAATTAAAAAATTTTTTTTTTGAAAGACCATGAAAGACACCTTATAAAGGAGGGACCGTAATGAAGGACGGTGAAGGATCCTCATGAAGGACGGTGAGGGGGGAAATTTTCAAATTGATCCATGTCTGTCTCCCCAAATGTGGGCATACTACTTACGTTGTCTGTATAAGTTTCAAATGTGTATGCTGCTTAGCGTACTACATTGTCAAATCGGAGCGATCTTAAATGCATATTCTTTAGAACCTTTTACCTATTACCTTTTTCACATTGAGTGACTTGTTCAAGAACTTCAGTTATCACAATACTGTAAATACTAGTTTATGTTCGTACTTCACACGAAAATTTACGAGAATTCTTGAATCAATGGAAAAAGGGTTCCCATTTTGCAATAAAATTCTACACATAAATGTTATTGTCATAAGTAAATACTGTGAAAGAAAATAATTGACTTGGTACTTTTGTCCAGAATTCTGTGAACCGCGGAGGCGGGTCTCATCCCATTCGGAATATGAGAATACGAAAGTTCCAGCAAAAATAGATATAAAAACAGTATATATAAAAGCAGTGGCGGACCTAGGAATTTTCAAAGGGGGGGAGGGAGCGGACCACTATAGGGGCGCCGTCGGATCCAAAGCTCCTTATACTTTTACAATACCAGTGCTAAGCCATAAAACACATTGCTTTACATCGGATTGGTCATGCGTTATTCAGGCTGATTTTGAAAAACTTATAACGATGATCCTTTGCTTTCGGTTTTAATTGCTACTTATTTGCCCAAAGTTTAAAATTATTGCCATTAGTATATGTTACTTTAATTTTTAAAACCTCATCAGTACACCCGGATATTCCGAAAGGAGCAAAATGAAATATGGGAATGCGAGATGAACTTATAAGACAGATACTCCCACGTAAAATTGCAGAGGATCACCTCCCACCATTATCTACGAAAGTAGACAAAAGCAAAACAACCTATGAAGACGGCATATCAAACACGTAGGAACTATATGAAACAAAACTAATAAGCATAAAATTATTTGTATTGAATATGAAGATGAGAATAGTGAACGTGTAATTGACGGAAAACAGAATAGTTAGACATATGAAAAAGGGGAAAAAGGGTTATCAGATATTTAGTTATACACATCGCCGAGTTTATGTCTCAAGTTTTATCACCAACCAATTAAATCAAGTGTTGAAATTTGGAAGAAACTAGTTTGCGTTGAGCATTAACAAACCTTTGAAAGCATAATATTATTCACGGCCCATGGGGCTCCATTCCTTCTGAAAGGGGCGCCAAAATAGGCACCAAGAGCTAAAAGGGGGGGTGCCCCCCTTAAATCCGCTACTGTATAAAAGTCTTAGTAAACACCGTTCTAGGCTTCCAGAAAATACACATGACATTTTTTATAAGGGTTTGTATGACTAGTAATAAATAAAGTAATAAATAAATAAAGTAATAAATAAATGAAGTAATAAAAAGTGATAAATAAAGTCGGTCTATGTGAACAGGGTATAAGAAACCTTCAAAGCCCTCCATCCAAACATATTCAACAATACAACCATCCATCCAACTACAACTTTGAGGGTTAACAACAACAACAACATCAACAACAGCCACATCAAAACAGAATTGTATACAAGAGTTCCTTTATACTCACGAGTTAAATCCTTTACTCAGAAAATTATTAAAATGTCTTATTTTTCTATCTGGTATCGTTACCTTCCGTCTCGATAAATAATCCTTGGCGATTAAAGGACGTTTAAAAGAAACAACCAGCCAAATCCGCCTTCAGTAAAAACAAATCCGCATAAAACTGAAGCATAACGGGGAGACGAGTTTCGGTCGGTAGCTCTCCCTGAAGACCATACCCTTCCTGGCTGCTCTTCCGGCTTAGGTGAGAGACTCCAACTCCAAATAACGGAGTTCGTAAATGATGTACTCTGTTTACGCGAGTGCAAAATACATGGTGTGTGTGTGTGTGTAAAGTAACGCGAGTGAAGAAACAAATCCGATTTGAACTGGTTTAAACTAGTTTCAACTTGTTTTTTAACTCGTAAAAACATTTTCAACACCACTGATAAACCTTACTATGGAATAGACAGTTGTTATAAAGTAAGCGTAATAAATATTACTCGTCCATGTTCACTCGCGTTAATATAATTCAAGTCGGATTTGTCTCTTCACTCGCGTTACTTTATTATATACACACCTGGTATTACACTATAAGTAGTACGGTGTATATATAAAACTAAATTAACCTGAAGTTAAATTTATTTTATGTCAAAGTAAATTCCTTTGTTGTATTATTTAACCTTAAAAGTCATTCATATTAAATACAAGTATTTGGTTTCATTTTTCACAATTATATTTTAGAATTTTATTTTTTTATTTTTTTAGTTATTTAGTTTTCATTTTGCATTTCTCTAATAACGAAACATTAGAAAATTTGGAAAATATAGCTTCCTTTTCTTTATATATATATATATATATATAGGGTGATGTATACTGTAAATGTGTTTCATAAATCGTAGGGTGTATTCTTGAGACAAAAATGAAGAAAAAAGACCATATAAACAGATCGAGAACCCTTGAAGATTTTTTAAATTTTCTGCAAATACACAGTGTGATACATTTGCTTCATTAAAGTAAATGTTCGAAATTCTTTCCTTGGTTCCCTTCTTCCACTCTTTATATATGTGTTTAGCGTCGCTGACTACGAATCCATCGGCTCCGGGATTGAGACCCGGTGACGGCAGGTGGCGCGCAGCAAAACCAAAATTTGGTTGGTAGATAAGTGGATACACTGGGTAGCCTAGTGGTTAAGACGCTGGGCTGCTGATGGGGCATGGTTCGGATTCCAAGTTAAACTGTAGGTCTAATGCCGGGTCTACTCGGTGGGAGCTACTCGCGCGAGCCACTCTCATGAGAGTAACTATCGCACTACTTGCGTCGTGTCAACTACCACGCTAGTTGCCAGTTACTAGCTCCGCCCACTCTTATGCGAGTAATTTTGCACTCGCACAAAGTTGGTAGTCTTCCAACTTTTCAGTTACTCTCACGCGTGTTAAGCGAATAGGTTTGGAGTATTGTGTACTGTTTTGTTGCGGTTGACTTTTCTTGTGATTTTGTTAAACAATAAAAATGTCAGATAAGTGGAGTACTGATGTTATTATGACATTTTTAGAAGAATATATGAAACGCAGATGTCTGTGGGATACCACAGATGAAAAATATAAGAACAGGGATGCTAGGACAAGTGCCGAACGTGAAATATTAAAAGTTATGAAAATTGAAAAAATGGATTTAAAAGTTTTTCGAAATAAAATTAGAAATATTAGGAATACTTACAGACAGGAAGTTACAATAATTATAAGAAGTAAAAGAAGTGGAGCTGGGACAGATGACGTCTACGTAAGCAAACTAACGTGGTTTCATTTGGCTGACAAATTTCTCAGGAAAACACTCAACAATCACGAGTCGCAATCCAATTTGGTGAGTATTATAAACGATGCATGCGCAACACATATTTCGAATATTTTTATTATATAAGCAAATATATAATTGCTCAACACAAAGACTACAAATCACATCATACCATTCTATCTTGCCATGCTACTTTGCCATCACCTACAAAATAATCTGCCAATTGATCCCGTCTTTCACGAACACTTGCTCTATAGTTATTACATCCAACGTGACCAGTCGTAACGAGGTTTTGCAGTCCTAGGGATATCGGTGCCTCACACCATGTACCCGGATATATATGACCAGTCTCATGGTCCTCTACATCAACTGTTAGCGAAAGTGATCCTCTGAAACCTGTTTTTCGTAGCCAATTGTGAAGCGCTAAGGTTGCTGAGACAAGTTTGTTTATTTTATGAGTCGATAACGGAATTGGTTTCATATACACACGGAATCGAGCTGCTATAATACCAAAGGCATTCTCTACAATTCTCCTTCTTCTTGATAATCTGTAGTTGAAAATTTTTTCTCGGTGTGCTAGGATGCCATGCCGTGAGTATCGCTTCATAAGGTACGTTTTCAGTGGAAACGCATCATCACCAACAATGAGAAAATTACTAGGCAGATGTAAATCATTCTGTTCAAGGGCTACTCGAAGCTCTGACTTTGCAAATCTACCCCCATCAGAATTTTTACCATAGCTTCCAACAGAAAAGTAAGTGAAACAATAATCGTGGTCGACTAATGCAAACAAAACAATGCTGAAGCTTCCCTTGTAGTTCTAAAATTGTGAGCCACTTTTGGGGGGACACGTAATGTTGATGTGCTTGCCGTCAAGTGCTCCTATGCAGTCAGGAAAATTCCATTGTGATGCAAACCCATTCGTTATTGCATTCCAAGCGTCCTCAGTGTTTGGTACCTGAAAAGATAAAAACGTAACAAAAATTCAGATATCACTCATTCAGATATCACTCAGGAGGAAGGCGAAAATCTGGAAGAAACTTTGGAATATGGTGAGGATTCAACTCCTGCCATACAACTGGAACCCAACCCTCCAGACTCCCGGGTGGTCTATAGTGCAAACGGAACTGTGATATCTGCACCAATGTCCATCCCTACTTCAGATGACCGAAAATCTAAAAAAAGAAAACCCGATCCGCTAGATGCTGCCGGGAAGGCGCTTAACGCTATTACAGAGACCTCTCATCAGGATGATGAAATCGACTTTTTCGGAAAATATATTGTTTCTCAACTAAAAAACATGTCTTTGGACGCTGCTTTACAACTTCAAATTGAAAATCAGCATCTAGTGGTTCAACGACGTTTGGGGTTCCTTAGACAAAGGAATACTACACCGTGTCCCTCAACATTTGCAAGCAGTTATTGTGCATCAGCAACCGACGATTATTCATCGTCACACGTGACTAATTTTTTAGCTCTAGTTCAACCACTTTGTCTGCCGATTAACCACAAGAGGAACTATCACAAATTATACTGGAGCAACTCTCTCCTAACATTCTTAATTTGTAATTGTAGTTTGTAATGATTATGTAACTAACTGATTAATGTGTTATGTATTAGTATGTATTGTATTGCAGATTGCATTTAAATAAACAAGTAATTGCATAAAAGTTCTTACCTCAATCCACTCCTTTAGTGCAGTATATATAGCATCGAAGACTTCGGGAAGGAATTTGGAAATATTACTTTTTGGAACGCGATACAAATATTGCAGAGAGGTTAACGAATTACCCGTTGCAAGGTACCACAATGTAATTTCCAATTTTGTTTTGCAGGCAGCGCTCTTCTCATGCGTGTGTCCTGTCTCTGAATTACGTTAGTCACTTTCATTAGTAAAAAGTCAAACTGACATTTATTTATTCTCAAGAAATTATTATAGCTTTTTTCATCTTCTGCACGTAATTCCTGGAGAAGCAAATTTGAAGCACCTGTTTCTCTTCGCCTTTCAACCCATTTTTTTATCCATACTTTACGTTTTCTTTTATGTCTTACGCGCCTTAGAATTTCAAGAAACACCCTAGTTGCTGCCGCAGCAACAACTTGCCTCGATGGCATTCTAGCGTCAACTATCATAACGAGTAGCCAGTATGTGTAAACAGACACTCTCACGAGATTATCTCATGCTAGTACTCTCATATGGAGACGTGAGAGTTGCTCGCGCGAGTAACTCTCACCGTGTAAACCCGGCTTTAGTCGCAAGCATAACAACGACGAAAGCGCTAAACGACGATGTTCAAAACAACGATGTTCAAGCTATATTACTGTACAGGGTGTTTATAAAGTCCCTATCTATTTCAGTGAAAACGTAGCAAAAAGGGTAAAATTCAATAACAATATAAATGAAAGCATACATTTAATGAAATTAAGCATATGATTACATGAGCACCATCAGTACTCTACAGAGTTCGAATCTGTCAGCAGCATTGCTGAACACATTGGAGCATACAGGTGTTATTTTTGTAACTGCTGTTACGATACGAGCACGTAAATGTCCCAGCTTCATTCAGATGGCATTTTAAACACCTTCGTCTTTCAACAAGATGGGGCACCTTGTCATTACGCCAACATTGTTCGGGAGTATCTAAATGAACGATTTCCAAATCGGTGGATCGGACGTGGAGGCAACAGGCCTTGGGCGGCTCGATCTCCTGACCTAACGCCCTTGGATTTCTTTGCATGGGGCTTTATCGAATCAAACGTTTATCAAACGAGGGTTACAGATCTGCAAGATTTACGTGCTTGTATCGTAGCAGCAGTCACGAAAATAACCCCTGTCATGCTCCCAAATGTGTTCCGCAATGCTGCTGACAGATTCGAACTCTGTAGAGATACTGATGGTGCTCATGTAGAATCATATGCTTAAGTATTCATTAAATGTATGCTTTCTATTATATTGTTATTGAATTTTACCCTTTTTGCTACGTTTTCACTGAAATAGAGAGGGACTTTATAAACACCCTGCATATGATGCCACTCAGAATGGTCGCCTGAGAAACTTTTATGTCACACACACACATATGTATGTGTGTGTGTGGTGTGTAATAATTAAATGTAATTTGGCATCCCTTTGGGGATATGTGAAAGAGTTTGATCATTCTGAAAAGGTGGATAATTTGAAATCGCGGTAACAGAAGATTACAGCCACCATCAACACAGTGTCGCCCGAGATGTTGGCCCGGTGTGGGTTGAAATCGAGTATCGATTAGATATTTGCAGATGTACAGATGTTTATATTGAACTTGCATCAAACCTGAGATACTGTAATTTATTTTAAAACATACCTTATTTTTTATTTCTTTTACATCGTGAGATATAGTTTGTTAAAATCATGGAGAACATTTTAGAAACCCTGTATTTGCTTCATAATACATCATGTAAAACAAAGTTTATGAAAAGAACCTGGACAGTGGACATAGATATGAACACTATCTCGTGTCTTTCTAATACGGGTTTTAATTATAAAATAGGCGCTCGGAGTAACTACACCTATGTGGCGGGAGAAAAATCCAAGTGTTGCAATAATGAATGACCTGTTTCTCGAAATTTGCGTGGAACAAAAATACATCATAATATTCGAACTGCGAACTAAAAATGTGATGCTCTCATATTTAAACTAGTAACTTTAATGAGACCGGTAACTACCGCTTTGTCTCAGTTGTGCCACTACTTTACGAGACTGAAATACTAATTTAGCAACTCAAAGAACTTTCGACACTCTTGTTAGTCCTGGATTACTGCTACAAAAGATTTACCGTTATACGATATCAGAAGTCCTCTTTCCTTTATTAATAAGTTATGAAGCAGGACCCAGTTTGTATAATTTCCCCGATGAATTACTCTTCATTACCCATTAATAATAGTATACCCCAGCGATCTTGTCTGGCCCCTTTACTAAGTAATTTGCATACAAATACTTCATTCCACCTATTCAGAGGCATTGATACTATTTATTTTTTGCGGACAATACCATATTTGTGACGTGATGCGATCCCGGACGTATCATTGGTTTGGGACATCGAATGTCTATGTTGTTTGAATGATATATCTTGAGCTTCATTTTGGAAAACAACTTATGATCTTCTCTACTTGTCTTTTAGTTATGCCCTGAAATAGCTATTCATGGTACCTCCACTGAACTCGTTGAAACTTTTAAGTATCTGGGATTTATCCCATCGACGAAATCTTAAACTTTATTTTCATATAAACAAATCAGTAAATAAAACCTAAATTTCTAACCTTACGTATAAGGTTAAAAATGACCAATAATTTGATTCCGCCTAATTACTTTATTATTTTTTAATTCGTTCTGTAATTGCATATGGTGTAATATACTACATATAATATGGGGAGGAAGCTCGTTAACGCCCTCTCGTGTTATTTAGACTTCAAAGACGTTGCAACAGAATCGTAAAAAAGTTATGAATTAATTATAATAATGAAGATTATATTTATAATAATACTTTACGTATTTTGAAAATTGGAGAATTTTATAGGCTGAAAGTTGCTTCGATAGTTTGTCGTGTCCTCAATACAGACTATGTTCCTTCGGTCTATGCTATGTACGATGTGGCCATAACATATACAGTATCTTTATAATACTTGGCACCAGATAATCTCTACTCTCTCTCTCTTAAATCTTTATATATTAGAAGTAACTTTGCTTCTCAAAATATTGTCACTCGGAACCAGATACCACTTTGTATAAGGCAAAGTTTATCTTTCGTTCAGTTTAAAAAGCTTAGCCTGAATATTTATTTTGGAAATATTAACTCCACACTCCGCAGCCGAGCTGAATGTGTTACTCAAAAGACATTTTCCCAATGCGTTGGATACCTTTTATAGTGTTTGTTCTGCGCTGTGATAGTGTTTGGTTCTCTTATCTCTAATGAATAACTTGACTGTAATAAACGGTGGTTCGTATGATAATTTTACAGGATGCATATTTATGTAGTCATTTCTATAAAAATTGTAAATTGTAAATTTTAAATTTTAGCAATAAATATTATCATTATCATTATTATTTTAATAATAATAAAATATCTCTTTTTCTTATATATTCGTAGAATTTGTTAGATGACTCCTCGTTAAAGAAAAACAACCAAGAAAAACGTACAGATCTCGAGCAAAGCAAATCAGAGACTGTGAGAGAAAAACTAGCGGATTCTTCCAAAACAGAAATTAATAACATTAAAGAAAAAATACACTCCACAACAGAGAAAATATCAGTGAAAGATACATCAACACTTAAAAACAAAGAAGCAAAACCAGCAGTCACGAATCCGGTGAAAAATGAACACTCTAAAACCAAAAAAGATCAAAACGTTTCAAACGATGGATCAAACAAAGAAAATCAGGAAAACAAAAGTCAACAAATTCCCCAGAACAACATTCCTGAAAATACTGAAGATATTTCTCAAACTCTTCATGAGGAACCATTTATACCGTCTCTTCCTCCTACTCCTACCATTCCTGTGTCTCCTCCAAATGAAGAAGATCCGTATTCCTCATCTGCAAACATTCTTTTAGTATCTCTGGGAGGAGGGGAAGATGAAATTTTAATCTCGCAAATGGCTTGGCTTTTTTATCGTCATGAAAACAAAGTGACAGTGCTCCTGTATGGCGAAAACCAAAGAGAAGAAAGCTTTCCGAAGGGAGTGAAGGTTTGTATTTGATTGAAGTTCAGCTTACGAAGACTTCTAAATTAGATCTATAGTAGAGTACGTAATGCAGCCGATGATATATACAGGGTGTTATCAAATTATGTTTCATAAATTAGTATGCATATTCAGGACGCGAAAGTGAACAAAAAAGTTCCTCTGAACATAAATCCGCAATCGCGTCGTTTCCGAGATACATTGCTCTTTTGCCAAGGACGATCCAATTAAAATGAAAGTCATTAAGTTCGCGAAAATACTATTGCTGTTAGAAATTTTCTGAATGAAGAATATCCTCAGCGGCGGATTGGTGGCATGGTCCCGTCGCTTGGCCACCCAGGTCTCTGGATCTAAATGCAATTAACTTTTTCTTGTGGGGTTATTTAAAAAATCTTGTGGCAACATGTTCAAGATTGTTCAGAAACAATGCGACAAAATTTCAACGATGCGTTGAAGCATGTGCTCTGATGCAGGGAAACCATTTTGAGCACTTGCTGTAAATAAACTTTAATAAACTTTAATGACTTTCATTTTAATTGGATCGTCCTCGACAAAAAAGCAATGTATCTTGGAAACGAAGCGATTGCGGATTTATTATGCTCACCGGAACTTTTTTGTTCGCTTTGACGTCCTGAATATGTATACTAATTTATGAGACATAATTTGATAACACCCTGTGTGTATATATACTTCAAAATGCTATAAATGAATTCGATAAAGAGTTGAATACAACACAAAATAAATTCATACTGCTAAAAATATTTCATACTTTCTCGAATTATATACGTATTGAAAAAGTCAGGGGCTTAGGCGTACGAGCCGGGGGAGGCTAGGGGGGGGGGGCTGAATTCGGGCAAACTGGCTCTGCATTCGGGCAAAATAAAAAAAATAATAGCTTGTAAAAGTTGGAGAAATGCTAGTCTTATATCATAAATTCATGATCAGAAAGTTATAAGATAATTTCATATTTTTATTTATTAGCAGTTATTAAGTACTTATTAAGCTGTTATTAGTACTTATAGGCTATTTTTTATTCAAGGTTTAATCTAGATTTTACTAAGGTATTTAGCCCAAATAGGGGCTATAAGACTTTGCTTAAAAATTCAAAAGAATATCTAATCCTTGTCATCAGTTAATTGCTTTCTAAAGCTTATCATGAATATTGAATTAATTGGTAAGTTGAAATTTTTATAATTAGGTAAGGTACTAATACCTTATTAGCCAAATTAAATAGCTAAAGCCCTAGCCCCTAGGTCCATTCCTTTAAACTTGCTAGTATAATTTCATTTAGGCTAAATCAAACTTCTATCAAACTCGAGTAAATTAAGTGAAAGCTAATTAGTGACATGATTAGCTTCATACTAATTACTTGAGATTTCTATTGGGGTCTCTTTTTAGGTTAGGTGCTTAATGCTTAATTTTAATATGTTTGCAGACGGCACACCAATTTCAAATGAGCTGAGCAACCTGTATAATAGCCTTTGGCTTGAGATTTCTCTTTGTGAGTGGGTCTCTTTTTCTAGTTGTGGTAGTTGTGTTGGAGTGAGGGAGCCTGATCCTGTGATGATCCTAATTTCCTAAATATATATATATACTGTGTGTGTACACACACACACACACACACACACATATATATATATATATATATATATATATATATATATATATATATATATATACACAGTTAATTACATTAACTATCTAATTTCGGGCATTCTTTGTTGTAACTTAAAAATTCGGGCAAATTTGTATCAGCCCCCCCAAAAAGATTAGGTGCCGTACGCCTATGGTCAGGAGTTATGTTTTCACTTGAGTCATAATTGCCTTCACCTACACAGATGATAAACATCCCAGTGGATGATTCGGACCCTCTTCGACCGGAAGGAAAATCGGTAGTAGGACTGACTCCCGAAGACTCTTCAAGAGGAGAGTGGGCTTCTGGGCGTATTTTATGGGCACGAATTGCCGCTTGTCGCCACCTTGTCGATGTCGAAGCTGCTTTGAAAGCAACTAAGCCGAGTGTGGTAGTGTCACCTCTTTTTCTTCACGATGTTTGCATTCTTGCTCTTGCCCATCGACTGGAAGTACCTGTTGTGGGTATTTTAACATCACGAGTTGGGTCATGGTGGACGTGGGCTCAGTTAGGGGTATTGCCCCCTTTATCGACGGTAGCTGTTCCTCTAACTTCCCTTGGGGAAGAAGTCTTTGGAACAGAGCTGCCAACTTGGGGCACCATTACAGTTACATGTCAAGCCTCCGTCAGCAGTGGCAAGTTAAAGCTATGAATGCCCTTCCTCAATCGTGGAACACGCCATCTTTGGTGGACTTGTACGCGAAGGTTTCAAGACTTCTCCTCGCTTGGGATCCTCTTGTAGACCCCTATGTGGTCCCAGTACCCACTACCATACCCGTCGGGGGTTTTGCATCAACCTTTAGAGGTGAAATGACCAAAGTAAGTGAACCTAACGTCTTAATTTACCCTTCTTTGAGATAACTAATAATAAAGTTCGGTTGAAAAATGTTATGAAATATATTGATTAGTTTCTAAATTACCTAACTCGAGTTTTATTGAACTTAGATCATTCTGGATTGACTGTTGACACGTTCCTTTAAATGCTTTTATGGATATACCGTATAGATTAAAAGTTCGTGTCCACATTTTTAATGCTCATGGCAGGACCGTGAAACATTTGATAAACGTTTGATAAAAACATTGAGATTAGCTAGTATCAATCACTCGCGCCTCTTCTCATTTTCTTTAATTGTGCGCTTTTGCATATGAAGTATGTGAGTTAGAATGTAAGTTGAAATTTATTGAAATTCATTGTTTAGATAACAGTCATATGCCGTACACACCTTTCCAGTTAATCGAAAGGATTTTGATTTTCCTTTGGAATCTTCATCCTTTCCATTTTCATGAAAAAAATTTAAATATTTCTCCATATTTTATAGGTATCCTCACTTTTTACAAATAATTCCCACGCTAACTTCAGTTTGGAAAGGAATTCTAAATGAATTCTTTTTACAGTGCACTCGCGGTTCTGGGTAAACCTGGATTTTATTCTTAATGGATCTGGTTCATTCACTTACTTTTCAGATGATCGCAATTATTTCGACTGTACTGTATTTATTTATAAACTGAAACATTTTTTAGCTCTAATGATAATAATAATAACTGGAATTGCGAAGTAATACATTACATAAACGTAAAGCGTATAAGTGTATAATATATATATATAATATATATATATATATATATATATATATATATATATATATACGGGGCCACCAGCTTGACCTCCGTGTGAAGAGAGACCAACGCACGAAACAACATAAGGTTCATAAGGTAAGGTATACACGTACAATTATGCCCGTGATGTATGCATGTAGATAGATAGATAGATAGATAGATAGATAGGTAGATAGATAATTAGTTGTTCTTAAAGCAAAATCAAAATGTGGTTGAAGAATTAATTAAAAAAAAATCTTAATTTTAGCGTACAAACTTAAAAATTACTTGATTTTAAGATATAAAATATTGGCTTACAACGTATTAACATTTCATTAACTTATTATTATTATTATTATTATTATTATTATTATTACTATCATTTTTATTATTTAATTTATGTATATGATTTAATTAAGATCTATAGATTACTAAGTAGTTCTGAGTAATATTTTCTTACTCTCTAGTATTTTATCTTTCATTTGGACAATTTTGGACAAAGTTCGAGTCTGAACTTGCCTGGACATTGTCCACTAATTGGTTAATGGACAAACAACAAATTTTACGAAACGGTTAAGAACAATACGATATCTGTTTAACCTCCTTCTTAATGACAAAGGTCATGTAACTTCGGGGACGTACGGTTTAACGTGGAATCCGAAATACGGGTTGCTACGTCATTTTGACACAGGGGACGATCACCCATCCAATTACTACTACTACTATTACTACTCAGACTCAACGTCGATGATCTAACGGAAAGTGGTTTTTGACGTGATTACGATGTAACCGTAATTAAGACCAGACACGAGATTGATCAGTTCAATATATGACGGTCTTTGTAGGCCATATTTGGAAGTGGAGAGCCGTCATAATATTTTCTCTATACATTAATGCAAATGCGGAGAACACGGATTGCAACGCCAGACACAATATAATCCCACTTCACAACACAATTTTATATAAAAATTTTAACTTGTAATATAAGCTATTATGAATCTTTTCTGAACAAAAGAAGTTACACTATACTCTACATAGAAGTAAATGAGGTTTTTCGCATCAAACATCGTATGTCATAACTCGTGTGAAATATTTTTTAGAGTGTAGTAGTATGAACGCAAAATGGGAGAGTGCAGAGATGTTGCAGAGATAATGATCAATGTTGCAAGGGGGTATTTTGTAAAGGGGGTGGGGGTATGTTGCACAGAGGGTGGGGTATGTTGCAAAGGCGGAGAGATATGCAATGAAGGGGTGGGGTATGCAATGAAGGAGGGTGGGGAATGCTGCAGGTGCAACAAGGGGTCATGAAACTTGGAGGCGGCGTTATCCCCCAAGAGAAAGACAGGAGAAGGAGAGGAAGGAAGAGATGTTCACCTGGCAGGAGCCAAGTGCATATTAACACTTCAGCCGACCCACAGTCCTCTTATAGGCCCCTAATCAGCCAGTTGGCTTAGAAGGCGTAAATGGCTTGTACAGGTTGAGTTGTTAGATACCACTTTTCATTTTAATTGTTCAAGTATACATTATTAGGGTGAGTTGCTAGATACCACCATTTATTTTATTTCACACGAGTTGCCAAATAGTGTTTTTAATTGTTCAGGTATACATTATTAGGTTGAGGATTGTGCCATTTATTTAATTAATTCTTAGCAGTTAACTTAGAAGTCCGTCAGTAGGTTTAGAAGGCGTAACTAGCCATTTGTATAATTGTTTACAACCGAAAGAATTAAATAAAACAACATTACATCATTCTGTTTATTAAATATTGTAAATATATAGAAAATAAATATACATTGGAATGATCAATTACAAATAATAATAGTATAAGAAATATGAACGAGGAATATGCATATAATCAAAAAATATAACCGTCAATATAACAGTACAGGAGAAATATATATATATACACAATTATATTATGGAAATATATAGAAAATAAATATCATTGAAATGATCAAAAAACAAAAATTAAAAAATAAGAAATAATATAACCATCAATATAGCAGAAATATATACACACACAATTATGTTTAAATAAATAAATACACACTTTATCTTCTACCGCACAAAATAAAAATAAGAAAACTTATAGCCATCAATATAACAGTACAGGAGAAATATATATACACAATTATGTTAAATATATAAATACATTTCACATTTTTTTCAAAACACTAAACTCGCACTTAATCGAGTCTACAATTACATCGTTATTGCTCTGCATTAAGCAGTATACGCGGTTTAATAATCTTCTAAGTCGTTACGACAGCTGCCCGTTATATAAAGAAATAGTTCTTCAGGGTGAACGGTGTAGGTGAGCTCAGCCCTGTACCGATCAAGTGCTTTGTACCAAAGTTCATGATATTTCAAAGAGTCTAAACTTTTTAAATAAACGTCCAGCTCTAGACCATTCTCACCTTGTTCAACCCTACACTCGGTAAACCTATCGAGCAGAGCGGTGTATGCGTATTCAAGAACTGTATCAAAATAAAGCATATCCGTAACACGTGCGTCTAATATAGGGTTCAGCTTGCGGAATCCGACGATTTCAAACATTCTGTCGAGGATGAAACGGTTTTGCGTAGGGACAAGAGCGTTATTATCAGAAGCATTCTTCCACATCAACCGTATATCAATGCATGGCCGATCGTTATTTATACACAACGTACATACAACGGCGTATGAGGGGGTGTCACTACTCTGCTCTCTTCTTGTACCTTATTAGCCAAATTAAATAGCTAAAGCCCTAGCCCCTAGGTCCATTCCTTTAAACTTGCTAGTATAATTTCATTTAGGCTAAATCAAACTTCTATCAAACTCGAGTAAATTAAGTGAAAGCTAATTAGTGACATGATTAGCTTCATACTAATTACTTGAGATTTCTATTGGGGTCTCTTTTTAGGTTAGGTGCTTAATGCTTAATTTTAATATGTTTGCAGACGGCACACCAATTTCAAATGAGCTGAGCAACCTGTATAATAGCCTTTGGCTTGAGATTTCTCTTTGTGAGTGGGTCTCTTTTTCTAGTTGTGGTAGTTGTGTTGGAGTGAGGGAGCCTGATCCTGTGATGATCCTAATTTCCTAAATATATATATATACTGTGTGTACACACACACACACATATATATATATATATATATATATATATACACAGTTAATTACATTAACTATCTAATTTCGGGCATTCTTTGTTGTAACTTAAAAATTCGGGCAAATTTGTATCAGCCCCCCCAAAAAGATTAGGTGCCGTACGCCTATGGTCAGGAGTTATGTTTTCACTTGAGTCATAATTGCCTTCACCTACACAGATGATAAACATCCCAGTGGATGATTCGGACCCTCTTCGACCGGAAGGAAAATCGGTAGTAGGACTGACTCCCGAAGACTCTTCAAGAGGAGAGTGGGCTTCTGGGCGTATTTTATGGGCACGAATTGCCGCTTGTCGCCACCTTGTCGATGTCGAAGCTGCTTTGAAAGCAACTAAGCCGAGTGTGGTAGTGTCACCTCTTTTTCTTCACGATGTTTGCATTCTTGCTCTTGCCCATCGACTGGAAGTACCTGTTGTGGGTATTTTAACATCACGAGTTGGGTCATGGTGGACGTGGGCTCAGTTAGGGGTATTGCCCCCTTTATCGACGGTAGCTGTTCCTCTAACTTCCCTTGGGGAAGAAAGTCCTCCTCGATACTTAAATAAACAACATTCCGTTTGTTTGCTTGTCTACAATCCGTTTCCAGTACATAGTTAACGATACCGGATTTACGCCTGAACACGCGCAACGACTTCGTCACGGAGACATCGTACACGGCGTTGAGAATGCTGCTCAAAGGAAGTTCCATCGTATTCGAGGAGCGCACGTCCACTCGGCTCAAGCTCTGAGATAACTATGAGGCACATGCAACGCGACGGTTCGACGGGAGGAGTGAGTCGCACCATAATCTAATGAAACGTGTACGGCGCTGATCCAACATGAATCGTTGTATCCCATTATATTGGGCAGGTGTTTTTTCCGATACAAGAATTAATTTCGGTTTTAATGTTTTATCACTCCCACTTCCCCGAATACGCACCAGGCATTTTCCTTCAGGGTAATTTTCACGAACTAAACACATTTTATAACGGTTTTAATGTTTTACCACTCGCCATTTCCACAAACTAAACATCTTCACATTCCGGCGCACTATTTGAGAGGAACATATGCCCATATTTTTCCTTTTTGTTTAACAAGCGATACTCATCTCTAAAGTCTGTTAAAAACTCACACAGGGCATTAGCCACAACCTCACTACAAACTTCGTCATGATATATATTAATATAGTGATAAAAATACTTAAGATTCTCCATGATGACGAGATTTACATTTTCAGTCGCAGGGTACGAGTACTCGGTATGATGCAACATGACATAATAACGCTTGTCACACCACTCATCAACAAGACTCACTATCCATAACCGTTGTTTCTCTTCTGCACGTGTTGTTTCTTTTACTTCACGGTATATGTAAGCTTTATAAAGTTTAGTCCTAAACATAGTTCAACACATCACTTGTCCCACGAAATCCTACAATGCTCTCACCAGAATAGCCATAGAGTATTTGTACATCTTGCTCCTTCGCACGATTCAATGTAACCTTAAAAGCATCAAAGGAGGGTGGAATAGGGAGTTTTTCAGTATCCACTACATCTTGACACTTTGCAGAATACCATTTCATAAACGTTGAACAAGCAATATTAAAGGTAGCCATTACTATTTTCTGTCTACGCGGGAGAATACACGTCTGATGTCCAGGGCTTACTGCGATCAACTGAGCACGCAGGGAAGCCCAGGTAGTAGCATGACTCACGTTGCTGGTCTTACAGTGGGCGGAGCTTAGAACTTTCTCCTGTGTACACACACACACACACACACAAAGGAGAAATTGAAACACGATTTATTTAATAAACGAAATATTCAAGATGTATATATATTTACAAATACGTGTAATAAATAAGTTAACAATAGACACATCAAAGATTATATTCAAGGTGTATATATATATTTACAAATACGTGTAATAATAAGTTAACAATAGACACATCAAAGATTATATTCAAGGCATATATATTTACAAATACGTGTAATAAATAAAACAATAGACACATCAAAGATTATGGTATCCAAAGGGTACGGTATCATAGGTACCAGGTAGCTGGTAACGTTTCCTATAGGTGTTACGGCACACCTTTGTACCCCTAAGTTCCTTCACGCCCCCCAGCTTCTGCGCCCGAAAATTGTGGGTGCCTACAGTTAGTTGGGGAGGCCGATCACCCTCATCATCGTCCAAGCACACTAGATCCTTCAACGATTCAAAGTTAACGACCCGCCGATTCGCATGGTTGAGCGTGATACCTTTGCCTTCACGATATATTTCATATCCTCCCACCCTCACCCGTACCCCATAAGTTTTTGGTCCTGTTGAGACAAAAGAGTCGGCGTATGCGATGTCTCCATACTCATCCTTGATCTCATCAGTCAACTCACCGAGGAATTCACCAATAGGTGGCATGTATTCACCATCCCTCTCTGTGAATATCACACTATCTGTATCAGCGTACAATACTCTCCGCCCAAGAGAATGCAATAAGCCCCAAAGTTTTATGCGTGCGTAGGCCGTTGTGAAGCTGGCTACAGGTATGTTTGTAACCCGTGAGGTATCTGTGGCCAATTCGGTATTGTTGTACTTTATTATGTAAGTATTACCTACATTCATGATCTCCATGACCTCTTTATCGGGAGCATTGGCATAATCCCAGACTTCACTATAACTTTGTGCCAAATGAACGTTCCCTTTGCCGGTATTCTGTGCAAATTTTCCCCAAAGACTGTTTAGACACAACTTTGCACTAAAGCGCTTGCCAGGGTTCTTTACAATTTGGGATCGGTCAAGCTGTATACCTTCACGGTCACGGTAACGTTGAATATAGGCCGACTTTTCATCTTCGGTATCAACTCCTCGCGGATACCCTGTTGCTTCGACCTTATCTTTCAAAAAAGCGTTTATATATGGCGTGAAAAGGTTGGGTAGCTTCTGAAACCTCCACACCTCATGTATCTTCAATATGCTGTAGCCATGGCGAACAGCTAGATCCAGCTCTGGACTTGTATATACACCTCTAATCTTACGCTGGTGGGCTGTATGGTTACAATCACCATTGTTCTCTTCTGCGCACTTCACGCACAAGGGAAACATGAGCTTGTGATCGATAACGACGGGTAAGATCGGCATCCATAAATTGCGAGGGGGGAGTACGTCTACGAAAGAAAGGCCGAAATAGTACCCGTTCAAATTTCTTGAGAACTCGTCGATGGAGGGTAGGTCAGGTCCCACCAGTTTCTCAGGCGCACCTACGGGGTACGGATTGTTCTTCATCACGTAGGGGTATAAAGAACAGAAGTCGTAGTAATGGAGTTTCACACCTCCGTAGGCGGAAAGTATAGCTTGAAGGGATTTGTACGCCCTCCGAACAAGCTATCACCGCATTTGAGAGGATCCAGCACCATTGAACGCTTGATCGTGTTTATTTCTTCACGGTACTGTCCGTCTGTCTCCATCCGTGCATCATACTCATGCTCCCACAAGACTTTGTGAGTGAACTGGGATCCTATAAGTTGATCGCGGGTGCGGGTCCACGCAAGACAGTCGGCAGGAGATCTACCGTGGATATCTCCTGCGATTCCACACTCAGGACGGGGCATCCGTGCCACCAGCAACCGTTAAAGGAGTACACAGTCTTCTCACCAGTGGCACGGTTTTCACTTAGTCCATCAACCCAAAAAACACGACCATTAATCTTAATGGGTACTTCACCCGTGTTGCGGGCATGCTTTATGTATACACCTGTCTGCTGATGTAGGTGTATGAGCCAGTAAATAGCCTTGTGGCCATAACTGCGGGATTGTTTCTGTGAATAATGGCTAAGGTGTCTTTAGGCATGAAGTTATTCTTGAACACCGTAAAACATAATGAGGCGATGGTGGTTGCGACTTGCAACGGGTCGCATTTGAAGCGGCCTATGTACATCCTTCTAAAGGCCTGGAAACATACTCTAAGCACGCGCACATCATTCACGCAATAACGCTCACATTCATCAGCTATATTATAAGGACTAGATTCATTAAAACTGTTGTAGTATCGGTTAAAATCTTCACGTTCATCTGTACTCATACATTCATAGTTAAAGTAATGTTTGGGTGGAGGTAGTCCTACGTAATTTAAAGTTTCGTTAGTGAGGAATGTGTAAGGGAAATATCCTTTTGAAACTTCAGCGGCTACGCCCATCACCTTGGGTAGCTTTGCTAATTTACAAGGTGTGAATAATAAAGTGTCTTTAAACTGTACATTACCTCTTATTTGCATCTGTATTAGCTTGTTGCCTCTTTTCAAGGGGTCACCTGTAAATATCTCAGATGACTCGTGCTCAAGCAACTCCTTATAAAGGAACTGTGTGTCAAATTTTGCCCCGTTATGGGCGAGAATATACACAGTCATTTTTTTAACTTGTCCGCTAGCTTGACAATATAGGACACAAAGAGTTTCACAGGGCTATCGTAGGCACTCGTTTTAAAAACGTTTGTACGTTTACCGCATTTGTGGCACTCATCACACTCGATCTCCATACACTCATCACAGATAGTCTGGCTTACAAGTAAATGTGGAATAACCTCTTTGGTTTCTGCGTTCGTGTATGTTTCTATATCGTAGTACACAGTTATACAAGGGTTATTTTTAGGCTTAGCATCTTTCATATAACATACATGCTTTACTCCATCCGCCTTATACAGGGTGTCCCAGAATTAACTATTTCAATGAAATCGGACAAATTTTTTAAAAACACACTTTTATTTATGTTTATCATGTTTAATATGTGTTAAAAATGTATAAATTTCTAAATTTTCTTCATAATTTTATTTTCATAATTTTTTCATTATCTGGTCCAATGAAAGACCGTCTGAAGTCATAGAATGGCAAAGACTCTCCAAAAGTTAACGTGTGGCTTGGAATGACCAAATCCAAAATTTATGGCCCATTCTTCTTTGCGGGAGCAACTGTAACAGGTACCGTCTACCTTGATATGCTTCAGCAGTTTCTCGAACCACAGCTTCTTGATGATGGCATTCTTGATAATGTTGTGTTTCAACAAGAAGCATTGATCTTTTGGCGATAAACCTTTGTTTTTATGAAACCCCATGCAAAGAAATCCAGGGGTGTCAAATCCGGAGAACGCGGAGGCCAAGGTCGAGGTCCTCCACGTCCAATCCACCGATTCGGAAGGCGTCTGTTGAGGTATTCTCGAACAATTAGAGCATAATGACATGGTGCTCCATCTTGTTGAAACACAACATTATCAAGAATGCCATCATCAAGAAGCTGTGGTTCGAGAAACTGCTGAAGCATATCAAGGTAGACGGTACCTGTTACAGTTGCTTCCGCAAAGAAGAATGGGCCATAAATTTTGGATTTGGTCATTCCAAGCCACACGTTAACTTTTGGAGAGTCTCTTTGCCATTCTATGACTTCAGACGGTCTTTCATTGGACCAGATAATGAAAAAATTATGAAAATAAAATTATGAAGAAAATTTAGAAATTTATACATTTTTAACACATATTAAACATGATAAACATAAATAAAAGTGTGTTTTTAAAACAATTGTCCGATTTCATTGAAATAGATAGTTAATTCTGGGACACCCTGTACTTCTCATGGCATGTAGGACAGTGAATTTCATAACATTTATGCCTGAAATTCCCCCAATTATCCATCATATGAAACATACCACATTCACAGATTCTCATTTTCGTGTACGTGCCAATTGATTTATGGAGCTCAAAACAGTTATTATTGAAAAATGTGCGTCTACACACATCACAGTCCCTCTTCTCAGCTTCAACTACACGGTTTTCACATTTGGAGCTTTTACACTGCTCACATACCATGTGGCAATCTTTACAATGTTTCACTATATCATCCGCAAACTCGATACATCCCTTACACAAATCATGATGTCGCCCATATTTTCGACTTTTATCATAACTCGTGTAAAAGTCCCTTATATTATGGATGGGGAGATACGTTGTCACTGACAGTCCTAAAATAAGTAGGGGCCTTGTACGATCTCTCACACAGCTTTTCAAAACAAACACAGTCCTACAACGATCATCCATTCCAAATACAACTATACGAACATTCATTTCCTGTTCTACCCTTCTCAGTTCTTCAGCACCCATAGCACAGTCAAACTCAAGTTTACAGTCTACAGCTAGTTTACGGGCACGCTCCACTACCGTAGGCAACCAATTTTTTGGGTCCGTGTATTTAGTACAGTAAACATACGTGCTAAGACCACTGCTATAAAGCCGCAACCATGATCGACGTTTATATGCCGCCTAAAAATAGCCTGAGAATTGAAGTTAAGAGTATAAGGTGTGGCACTATGACCCGCAACACGGTATATACGGTCATATTTACCGTGAAGTTGTTTATATTGAAGGCTATACTACTTTGAGAGGCCTGCATTATATGGCCTAATATATACTCTATATCTTCAGCTGCCAAACGTCTGAAGGGTATTACTACCCAAAAATCATCTACATCTCCGTCATCTGACCCGAATCCAAAAGACAGCATCCTCCTGACTTCACGTATCGCTGGTGAGGATTCGTCGGCGGGGAAGGATTCTGTGATCACAACTACACTGTCGTCGGGGTCATCCGTAATGTCGATGATGGGGTGCTGTACCTCATCGTCATTCACGGTTCTGTGGGAGAAGACAAAAATAAGACTGTAGAATATAAGGAGCAGCACTCAAAATTTGTAATATTTTGTAAATGACCCACTTAGGAGTGTGACGTGTAAGAAATGGATTCTGTAGAAAAATTCAGGTTCACGAGCCCATCCACATGTATTATATCTGGACCTACAGGATGTGGTAAAACTGTGTTTATGCTTAAAATCATTAAAGAAAAGGGAGAGATGTCCTCAAAATTTGTGCATAAAGTTATATGGTGTTATTCGACGTATCAATCAGTGTTCAACGAGTACCAAGATGTTATTTTGTTCGACGAAGGTGTATATTATGTTAATTCGTTAAAGGGAAGAGCATACAGTCATTGTGATTGACGATCTCATGTTGGAGATGGATAAGACGTTTGCCGAGACATTTACAGTATTCTCCCACCATCTTAACATAAGCGTGTTCTTCGTCAATGAGAATCTATTTTTCAAAAATAGATACATGCGCGATGTATCGTTAAATACACAATATCTAGTCTTATTCGCGCAAAGTAGAGATGTATCACAAATTGGGGTATTAGCCAATCAAATGTTCCCGAATCAGCGTAAGGAGTTTTTGGAAGTTTATAAAGAAGCTATAAGCACGCGCTACGGATATTTGCTTTGTGACCTTCATCCTCGAAACACGTTTAGGGTGCTTCTAAGAACGAATATATTTCCAAACGAGCCTGAAACGGTGTATATTCCAGAATGACAAAGAGGCTAAAGAAATACCATGAATTAATAAAAATCTATCATCGACTGCCCCGGGCAATGCAGCGGATGTTTTAAAAATATCGACTCCGACTTTTTAAAATGCATCTGTGAAATCTGTCTTAACGTTATAAATTGCAATGTATCAATGAAACCACCTCAGAAGGCTCGCCTACGCCGTTACAAGAACATAATACGTGCACTCGCTCGTAAAAGTCAAACTGTAGGGAAGAAAAAACGAATTATTGTACAAAGAGGAGGGTCATTCCTCCCCATCTTATTTTCAGTTTTGGGTCCTTTACTGACTAGATTAATATAATGAAGAAAGTGGTAGTGATTCCACATTACGAGGTGTACGCTTCACTGCAAACGAATCCAGACACGGATCTAGATCCCCGTAAAAGCAGACTTAAAAGAATGGAAAGCGAATTGCTAGCCCTATTAAACAGTGAAAAAACATCTGATGAGAAAAGAATCTTATACCAAGAAGCTCTGCAGAAATTTCTTCACGAGTACGAAAATTATATGAACCCGACAAAGATTCCCGTGGTTATTAGGCACAGCACAGGGAACGATGGACATGGTGACATAGGACCTGTACCAGACGATACAGCTGACCAACCAAAGATTAAGGGGTTAGCCACACAGAACATCGAGCATATATTAAAAAGCACCCTCCCACATACATTGAGGAATAAAGGTTTAAGTCTTTAGAATCTATTGAATGAGGACCCAGCCATACAGTGGACCGATACAGGCGAGATCATTGTGGAAGGATCAAAAGTACAGGGATCGAATATCGTACACATTGTCCATGATCTGGTGAGAAAGTGGGATAGGCCCTCACCATCAGGATGGAAGCATATTAAAGCAAGACTACGACAAATAAATGTCCCCAAAACATTGATAGGAAATCTGAACAGGATAAAAGACTTGGAACATGCAACGCACGTGACACAGTTGAAGACGCCATCACCCCCGGCGGTAACATCTTTGAAGAGGAGAAAGAAGAGGTTAAACAACGGTCAACCCTACCCACGTGCCTCTAAAATATGCAAATGGATAACATATTAAGAAGACGCTATTATGACATTTCTAACCCATCCTCCTACGGAGGCGTAGATAGACTGTACAGAAGTATTTAAGGAGTAGGAAAAAAAGATGTTGAGAGTTTTTTGCGCGAGCAGGACGCTTATACCTTCATAAGCCTGTGAGAAAAATGTTTAAAATAGCCAAGACAACAGCTGCTTTGATTGACTCTATTTGGCAAGCAGATTTAACAGACATGCAAAGATATTCTGTGTATAACGATGGTTACCGCTACATTCTCTTCATAATAGATGTATTATCTAGATATCTGTGGCTAATTCCTCTGAAAAATAAATCACCTGAAACCGTTGCTAAAGCCACCAAAACACTGATGTTAAAAGAAAACAGGGTGCCTGGCTATTTTTGTACGGATATGGGGAAGGAATGTATAGGTCGTGCTTTTAAGAACATGTTGAGAGAGTTTAATGTCAGCTATTACACTACCAATTCTATACATAAGGCTTCGTTAGCTGAAAGAGTTCAACGTACCCTAAAGGAACGCATGCACCGTTATTTTACACATAAAAACACATAGAGATTTCTAGACATTCTGAAATCATTGGCCTCATCATACAACCGCTCACACCATCGCACGATTAGGACAACACCTAACGAGTTTTTAGAAAGAGGTACGCGCCCAGAAGTGAGAAGAGATGGAACACCACCACCACACTCTGCGCGTTTCAAAATCAATGATTATGTAAGGCTGTCGCGTTCGGGAAATAAATTCGCGAAGGGATTTGAGCAAGGATGGACACGTGAGATTTTTAAAGTTAGGGCTATGAGACCTAAAGGTGAGATAATGATGTATTACGTTGAAGATTTGAATGGGGAAGAAATCGGAGGAAGCTTTTACCGCGAGAAGTTGCAGAAAGTGGCATTTAATTTAGGAAAAAATGTGTTTAAAATTGAGAAAATTTTAGGAAGCAAATGTTCAGGAAGGAGAAAAATGTACCTGGTGAAATGACTAGGGTACCTGGTGAAGTGGCTAGGGTACCCAGAAAGCTCCTAACCATTTCTACGTCACACTCCCGTCCTCCTCGTCCCTGTCTGTACACCCTAACAACACACTAGCCATGTTTGTAACAGAGCTCCACGGACCCAGTGAATTGGATCGTGATTCGTATGAGGTGGGGATATGTGAAATTCAGCTGGACATCCTCTTTTTAAATATTGATTATAAAGATACCGTTTTAACGATTCTTAGAGACTGTAATGAGTGTGCAAAAGCCGGGTTAACTCGGGATGAAACTATACGTATCGCCCGGAATAAAGTTGCACGGTTTTACAGTACAGAAGTAACACTAGGGCCGGGCAGTTATGGTTCGGCTGAGGATGTTGTGAGAGACTTAAACGTAAGTTTAAAAAACTCAAATCTTACGAATGATTTATTATACGAAATCGTAAACAAAGGAAACCCCGCACATACTCTAATCCTAAAATCAAAGGTTAACAGAACTATTAAAGACGGAAGAGTGTTCAAAATTATAACCGAGGGGCGATATCGATCAGCCTTCCAAAGAGATACCTTTCACGAGGCACAGCATGACGTATCCAGGTTAATGTATCAATTGAAGATGGAGAAATTGGATGAAAGCTCTCAGCCCCCAGACATGTGCTATATTTACAGCAATATAGTGGAGCACTAGTTTGTTGGGGATACCCAGGCACGCCCGCTGCGCATAGCTCACATTCCCAACCATAGAGGAAGGAGTTTGAGTATTACATATGACAGACCCCATTATGTGAATGTCGCAACTAATCTAATAACCAATATCTCAATATATATAAGAACGATTGAGGGTAAAAATTTCCCATTCGGTGACGGGAGCTTAACAGTGAAGCTGCACTTTCGACGCACTGAGTTATAATGAACAGAAAGCCTTTCACCGTCTATCGAGGGGTGAGATACCAGCGTGGTAGTGGACTTGGTTCCATTTTTTCAACCATACTACGTACGGCTGTTCCTTTGCTGAAGAGGGGTGCCAGATACTTCGGAAGGAAAGCGCTACAATCAGGTCTTAACCCTGCAGAGGACATATTGGCTGGGGCTAAACCTAAAGAAGCTCTAAAAAGACACTTAAAACGTACACGGGACGAAATCATCAAAGATGCAAAGAGAAAAATGCGTGGTGGTGGGAAGAAGAGGGCTGACCGGAAGAAGGGATTACCATCACCACGTGGCATTAAACGTAAAAGGATATAAAAAAAGAAGTGTTCTAAGCGAATGAAACCTATGGTTGACCATTTTTTTGACTGATATAAGCTAAGGACATTGATCTCATGAATCATAGTTTGTTTACTACTTGTCGAGAGAGGAGGCACTATTTCTAACTCGTCATGGCACGCTTCATCCATCCGTGTAGTTCACAATGCTGTAAATCGGAGCTATCCCTCTTTGAGCTGCCCCCAACTCAAGTTTCTATTGAACACAGTGACTTTATTACAATTAACCCTTTAAACACAATTAGTTCCCCGAGTGCCCCTATAGAATTCGTGATACCTAGCTCAGGTCCTTACTTTTTTGACCCAAGCTGCGTGCACATGTACGCCAAATTACGTATAGCCCATTCTGATGGAAGACTGCGATGACAAATATGCTGTATATCCTGAAACAAACTTTCTGCACTCCATATTCAACCAGTGTGACGTATATTTAAATCAGGTCAACATATCGGCAGGCACGGGGTACTATCACCTACGAGCGTATCTTGGAAAATGTCCTCAACTTTTCCATAGAAGCGAAGGCTACCTTTTTAAGTGCCGAGGGATATCATCAAACTAAAGACGAAAGTAGTATAAAGGACAAATTTAAAAATTCTAAAAAGTTATACGAGTGTTTTGGTCGTCTGCATACAGATTTCACATTCCAGGAGAAGTTGCTTGTGAATGGGAGATCTGTTTAAATCTGGATGCTGATCAAGAAGAGGGAGCAAAGCCCGTTGTATTTCACATTATGGAGACATACCTCTGTGTACGGCGAGTGAAATTAAGCTCACCAAAACAACTAGAAATTGAGAAAATTTTACTAAACGCTACAGTGAAATACCCTAATGACAGAGTACAAATTAAACTATATACGGTGCCTGCAGGGTTGGCATCGAAACAGATAGAAAACATCGCCCTGGGAAATTTTCCTAAAAGGATATTAATCGGAATGCAGAACCATGCTTCTGTGAATGGAAAATATTAAAAGAGTGCCTTTAAATTCGAGAATTTCGGATTTAAAAATATAACTCTATATGTTAATGGCATTGCGTTGGGCGGAACATTGGATACGGACTATTCATCAGACTCTGTGTTACCTCTTTGCGCGAGAGCCTATAGTAATCTGGCCCATATTGCATGTGATTGTGATGAGCTCGGTAATGGGGTAACGCAGAAAGAATTCATTGATCAATTTAACCGTTTGACATTACACCTGACTTATCTGCTAGCGTAAATACGCATTTAAGTCCACAACAGAGCGGCAACATTTCAGTGAGGTTGGAATTCATCAAGCCTATAGACGCGCCTATTAGCGTACTAATATACCTCGAGTCGCAAGCCCTAATAGAAGTAGACAGATTTAGGGGCGTTATCACTGACTTTTAAAATGGATGCGAATACACTTCAGAGAGTAATTAATAGTGAACGAATCACACGTTCCAAACTTATCGGCGTGTTTGCGAAGAATGAAACATTGAATTTGCCAACTACGCGAGAATGCGGTAGTATTATTGTGAACACAGATGTCATTGGTAATGAAGGGATTCATTGGTTTGCAATCTATTTTAAAAATAGGCACCGCCTGTACTATTTTGATTCACTCGGTACTCAACCCTGGAGTGACCCTGTTATTTTAAAATTTCTCGATCAATTACATATCCCCGAAGTTGTATGGAACCCATTCCGCTTACAAGGATATTTTAGTAATACTTGTGGAATGTACTGCATTTCATTTCTCATGCATATTTCACGTAGTAAAGAATTTATAAATTTTTTTAAACTATTCGACCCGTGTCACACTCAACGAAACGATGAAATGGTATGCAGACAGATAAAAAGCCGTTTTCCAATTGTGCGTACTCGTTGTATAGTATGATGTTTTGTTAGTGTATATATTTGTAACGTTAGTTTATATATTCTGTAGTTTAAGATGGTTAATGTACTGATTTCTTTCGTTTAATAAATTGATGAAAATACAGTCTTTTTTCTCCAAAAAAGATCATACAAAAAAAAAAATTTACATTATTTCGTTAATGATGTTTCATTCATTGGGTTGACTGCTCGGTAACTCCTCTGTATTCAGGTCCATGACACGAGGTTCTTCAAAAGATTGTATAACACGTGACAAATCCTCATCGGACCTTAAAGGAGAAAGAATAATGTTTATACTGAATCTTTTTTAATAAAAACATACGGCTGTCCCTTGCGTCGGATCGTAAGGAGCGTCATTGCAAATATCATCAACGGTTTGCGTTGGAAATAATCCATCCCGGTCAATCGCGTTAAAAAGATTAATTGTAGACAATGCTACAATGTCACCATCTTGGTATAAGTTCGGAAAGCTATAAATTTCTTGATTCATGACGGAGGGAATGTTTACTCACTGGCAGAGGGAATGTTTATTCACTGGTGAAAATAACTACTGTTACTTCCAGCTGGAAATATTTCCTTTTATATGCACGATCACCAAGCTCCGCCCCAAAAGATTAAGAGGCGGTTCGTAATGAGTGGTTGTTACTGTAACTGGGCGGGGCTATGATAAGTTTGTGTACCAATCGTACACCTATATTATGGGATCCGAGCTTTGGACGACTAATGGTGTCTTTATATTCTCTCCGTAGATTTAATGTTCGTAATACCCCTTTTGCGGCCATACTAATTGAGTCTCAATTTTTCGGATGCATGTCGTTATAGGAATATATTCATCAGAGTGGCTCAGCTCAGTACCACAGGAAACAAAATTAGCGCCGCTACTCTTCATAATCCTGGCATTAACAGCACAGTAATACCCTATGACACAAATATCAAATTTAGGAGATTTTTGTGCATTACTATGTTTTGCACCCATACTAAACTCAGCTTTCCCAAGATTCCTATATTCTCTCCGTAGATTTAGTACTCGTATTACCCCTTGCTGTCTCTACCACAACAATATTTGCATTCATACTTGGTTTTCCCCAACCCACCCCTTCATGCAATATCACTATGCAATATCAACCATCACTACAATATTTTATTATTTTGCGGCCATACTAATAGTCTCAACTCTGATTAATTAATGCATTCGGTTTGACCTGCAAATTCTCGCGTAGATGTATGATTAATTTGTATTTAGTTATTGAATGTCTGCTTGGGTTGGTTGATAAATGGGTACCCTAGGTATCCTAGTGGATTAGCCGGCGGGTGTTGTTGAGAGATCGGGGCGATGACATTGTAATTTTTCCCCGCCCGGGTGATTAATGTATTCGGTTTCCACGTTAAACTGTAGGTCTAAGGCGGAGTGAAAGGTTTGACCCTCGTCAGGAAGAACAACTCGGGGAAAAGGAAAACTGAGTTAGCTATCATTATTACTACTGTAATTTGCACCACCCTTGCGTGGTCTTCACTTTCTCTCTCTCTCTGTATATATATATATATATATTATATATATATGTTAGACCCCTCCGTCTATGGCCCTGGGGTGGTTCGGAGTCGACGGGGGTTCTGGTTAGGAGGCAGCAACGGATATTTTTTCTCGCGATACTTTTCGTCTATAACATTCTAATTCTTTTCGGTCGCCAGACAGTTTGACCCAATTTTTTCTATGGTGCTTGGGTTGTCTCTTTCTCTCGCTTTATGGGGTCGACAGTTGTTAATTCTTCTCTTTCTATAATACTCTGATACTTTCTCTGATACTAAATATTATCGACTTTTCTTTTATAACTTATCGACTTAACTGACTAAGTTCTTCTGAAGAGAGCACGGCTCGAAGGGGAAAATAAAAAGTTTCTCTTACTGTAGTTTACTTCTAAAAATGTACAGGTAGTGCTCTGAATTTACAGGGGTAGAGGTTCGACCTCTTTCGACCATGGCTCAGGCCGGAATCTAAAAAAATCAAGGAGGCAAGGGGCCTCTGCCCCCTCCTCGCAGCGAGGCTGCTAACAAGGGAGTGTTAATCGAAGTAATCTAAGTGAAGTCTAAGAAGAAGAAGTGACATTATTTTACAATTACTTGAGTTATATGTTATCTAAATATTGGGGGAATGCAGTTGAAGGTTAAGTTTCCCCCCTTTTAAACACATGATCAGATGAAAGATTCCAAATAAAAATAATAAAAAAAATTAAAAAAATAAAAATAATTTGTATTTTTCGCCGAGTCTACATTTATGAAGGCGATATAATTTCATAGTAGTACATAAGTACAATTTGAGTACATGACTGAATACGTATTAATTTTGGTTCATTACAATTACGATTACAATTACCAATTAATTCATATTCACTTATTATTGTTTAATTACACTTCTATTAAAGTACATTCTTACATTATATATTAAGTCATTACATTTAGTTTCATTGAAGTACATCACAAGTTATTATTAATTACAGTTTCATTAAAGTACATTACGTTATATTAAATTAAAGTATTACAGTTAATTACAATTAAACAGTTACTATAACTTTGTTTTGTTTTTACAGTGTTTCATATTAATAGACAATTAAGATGTTAGAAATATAATACAAAGTACATGGGCACATACGGTATGGATTTATATACAACATAATATGTTATAAATTTGAATCAGAGCGAGAGGAGATATTTATCTTAGAAGCGTTCGATTTTGCTGTGCTTAACGAAATTTGATCACTTACCTCAGCATTTTCGAGTTCATTGCGGGAGGTGATATAATTAAAAATAAAAATAAAAAAAATAATACGAGAACGTATTTGTGCGTTTTCGAACGAATGCATAAAGTTTTGCGTTTCATAGACTGACACGAGTAAAAATGAATATTTAATAAAATTTATATAGGATAATGGTCAAGATAAGATATGGACGTATAGATGAATATGGTTGAATAATAATATTTATACTACATAACACCACAACATTATTATTAAAGAATTTACCATACATTGCATACTAGAGATATGATGAAGGGAAATTAATGACGGGAAAATGTGACGTCATAGTTATTGAATTTGTACGTATAGTACAAATCATTATTAGGAAGATTTACAAGAACGAATTAGAGACAAAGAGTGGGTATTAATGACTAAGAAGTACAACTACGGGTTCCAATCCTGTTATATGCAATGTGTATGCATAATCTAGGGACGAGGGTGAGATGCAAGGCAATCATAATTAATTATAATAAATTCTATAACAAATGAAAAATGGAAAATGGATACGACTAAACCATAGAAATGGTAGATCGTAGGGTTGTGAGACAACGAAAATAGAAAGCTACAAATAAAATTATTATCCAAACTCGCGTTAAGCGATTTTGGTTCTTATGTAAAAATGAATATTGATTATTCATTGTTCATTTTTACATATATATATATAAGGGGTTCCAAAAAACCTTAGCCCCCCCATTTGCAGCTTACATGTTTACTTATATCGAAATAGTTTTTAGTGATTATAAAAATATATAAAATTCTTTATTTATTGCAGGTATTAAAATTACTCTAGCTTACAAAGTGATAATATAATGGCTTCTCAATTAATTGGTGATTCGGGGAGGCAACGTGTGATAGATCGCATACGAGCAATAACATTTCTGGAAGCTCGTGATGCTGGAGCCACCTTTATAACACGTTCATGGGTTGCCAAAAAGTTGCGAAGAAGTGAGGACTTCGTCTAAAGAAATTGGAATAAAACTTTGGATGTGTGTGTGTGTGTGTGTGTGTGTGTGTGTGTGTGTGTGTGTAGATTTTTCAAATCGAAAGAATTAATAAAATGAACGAAAAAAAATTTACGAAATTGTAAAGACATTGTGAGTGTGTGTATATATATATATATGTATACACACACAGAGGAATGACAAAAGTAAATAGACTTTTAGGTGAAGTTAGTTAAAATAATTATATATATAAGGGGTTCCAAAAAACCTTAGCTCCCCCATTTGCAGCTTACTTGTTTACTTATATCGAAATAGTTTTTAGTGATTATAAAAATATATAAAATTCTTTATTTATTGCAAGTATTAAAATTACTCTAGCTGATAAAGTGATAATATAATGGCTTCTCAATTAATTGGTGATTCGGGGAGGCAACGTGTAATAGATCGCATACGAGCAATAACATTTCGGGAAGCTCGTGATGCTGGAGCCACCTTTATAACACGTTCATGGGTTGCCAAAAAGTTGCGAAGAAGTGAGGACTTCGTCAAAAGAAATTGGAATAAAACTTTGGATGAATGTGGATACAACCAAATCTGGGCGCCCAAATTTGCCACTCTCTCAGGAAACAAAGGAAATCATTGAAAGCGGTACGCGTAAGCGGAAAAACAGCTGTGCTAAACTTTCTAGAGAGATCGAAGTGTTGAGAGGAAAGATCGTTAGTGGTGAGATCATTCGACTGTACCGTCATAGGCAAGGTTTAAAGCCTTGGCATGAACTTCCAAAGCCAAGAAAAACTCAACTTAGCATCGATGACAGAATGTGGTTCGCCCATTATCTTGAAGATTGAGATGTGGATGATTTCATGCATTTAGCTGTCTCCGATGAATTTTTTGTTTACGTAACACGTCGGCCTAACTATCAAAATGATCGAGTGTGGGCCATAACACCAGATGAAATCGATGACAATGAACATTATCGCGAATTATTAAAAAGTCCAGACTGTGTTGGTGTGTTTGTTTTGTTCACTGCAAAGAAGCTCATGTGGGTGCTGAAGCCAAATGGTCAGAGTTGGGATGGACAGTATTTTCGTGATATTATTATATCCCAGTATGTCATTCCTTTTCTAAGAAACCCAAACAATATGTTATGGATGTCGATCAGGTCACACTTCTGCATGATAAGGCCCCCTGCTTTAAGGCATTAGCCACTCAACAGTTGTTGCGGAACCATGAGATCGATTTCTTTGGAAATGAAGAAAGGTCAGGAAATTCTCCTGACTTGAACGTCTGTGAACACATTGGATCAGTTATAAAGGACAAGGTTGAATGTCTCTTGTTTCAAGAACGTGCAGCAAATCGATTTTCGAAGGATACAGTGACGCAACACATTGAAACTGTTTTAGCAAATTTGCGTAACGATCAAGGTCTATTCACGTCACTTTTGGCAACCTACCCAAAGCGAATTCAGGCTGTCTTGGAAGCCAATGGCTGGAACAAAAGTTTTAATTGTTTCTCATTAAATGCAGGATTAAATTCTCTTTTGTAAGGTATGTTTAGTTTTACTCTACCTCTAATGGTTTAGGCCATGGGAAGGGGGGGGGGGCTAAGGTTTATTGGAGCCCCGTATGTATATATATATATATATACACAGAGGAGTGGGAAAAGTAAATAGGCCTTTAAGTGAAGTTAGTTAAAAAAGTAAATAGACCTTTAGGTGAAGTTAGTTAAAATAATTATATATATATAAAGTGTGTATTAATATTTTTGTATGAAATTAGCTTGAAAACAAATGAATAAAGGAATATGTTATTGGAATGATTTCTTTTTTATTTTTCTGATTTTGTGCAGTTGAAGATAAAGTGCGTGTACTTAATTTCTATTTATTTATTTTATAAACAGAATGGTGCTTTATTTATTTCGGTTTAAATGTATTTCTTTTAATGTTAATATTGTTTTAATAATTAATTCTCTTAAAGGAGAAAGTTCAATTGCTTTGGTAACTCGTGTGAATTAAAATAAATGGTGGTATTTAGCAACTCACCCTAATAATTTATACCTGAACAATTAAAATAAAAAGTGATATCTGGCAAGTCAACCTTCCTCTATATAAGACCCGCTTGGCTTCGGAGCGGTCATAACGATGCGAACTTCTGCGGAATAAAGATCTCACTATCCTACCTTGTAAGGTTAAGACTTAGGTTAGGTTTCTCTTTGGGGGGTAAGGACATCCCATCTTCTCCTCCAAAGCCCTCCTACGTCTCTCCTTTCTCTTGCTCTCTTAGGTTAAGGCAACCCCTTTGGGGGGAGGTCATCCTCCCTTCTCCCCCCGAAGCTCCCTCCCCTCTCCCCCTTGGCTCCTTCTAAGCCAACTGGCTGACTAGGGGCCTATAAGAGGACGGCGGGTCGGCGGCTGAAGTGTTAATATGCACTTGGCTCCTGCCAGGTGAACAGTTGAACACCTCTCTCCCTTTCTCTCCTGCTGTCTTTCTCTTGGGGGATAACGCCGCCTCCAAGTTTCATGACCCCTTGTTGCACCTGCAGCATTCCCCCCCCCCCTTCACTGCATACCACCCTGCCCCCTTTGCAACATACCTCCAACCCCATTGCAACATTGATCATTATATCTGCAACATCTCTGCATTCTCCCATTTTGCGTCCATACTACTGAGTGTAATTAACAACTTAAAATGAAATTAAAAACACGGAGAACAAAGTTGAATAACTCAAGCACCGTGAAGGGATTATTAACAAAAGGCATAATGATGAACTATTTTTTAATTTATAATAATGATTTTATTGGTTATTTTTTAAAGATAAGTTGATACGTCCTTTTTATCCTTTCAAACAACGGTTCCCTACGTTATTTTCTCTTCTAATTGCTTATATTTATATATTCTTAAAGAAATAAATGTTTCTCTTTTTCAATCTATTTTAACTTTATATTTCAATTTCCTTTATGGTGAATTCGGTACAGATAAACAAATTCCTTTTTCACAATACTCATCCTTCTTTTACAATTTTTAAATAAGGGAACATTCCAAAAACATGTATCGAGAATAAGAGAAGAAAAATGCAAAAATTATATATATATATATATATATATATATATATATATATATATATATTATATATATATATATATATATAATATATATATATATATATATATATATATATATATATATATATATATATTATATATATATATAAGGGTGTCCCAAAAAAATGTACTCACACTTTGAATGACAATAAATGCAGTGTTTATTGACATAGATACAAGTCTAATAGGTTAAATTAAAGAACATTACATTAAATTAAAGAAAATTAAATGAAATTAAAGAAAAGTTTAGTCTTTTCCCCCTAGTCTAGTCTACTCATTCCTGCGTGTTCGCAAATGTTCAAACTGATGACCACCATTTTCCAGACACAGCTGATAACGCGGACCAATGGATTCGATAACATTACGAATCATTTCATTTGGAATTGCGAGACATTGTCTTTCAATTTCCTCTTTCAACTCATCGACTGTCGCAGGTTTTGCGGCGTAAACCTTATCTTTCACATATCCCCATAAAAAAAAGTCCATTGGTGTGAGGTCTGGTGAACGTGCAGGGAATTCAACGCAACCTCTGCGCCCAATCCATGTGTTCGGATGAGTTGCATCGAGATAGGCCCTTACATCACGATGGTAGTGGGGAGGTGCTCCATCTTGCTGGAAGTAACTCTCTTCGTCACCAAATATCTCTTCAATGCATGGACCGACGGATTCCTGCAGTAAGTTTAGGTAAACGGCACCAGTGACAGTTTGGTCAAAAAAGAATGGTCCTACGATGCCCAATGCTGATATCCCACACCACACTGTAACCCCTGGTAAGTTCAAATGTTGTTCCAAAGTAACATGCGGATTTTGAGGAGCCCAGTAGGTGCAATTATGTCGATTAATTGAGCCATTTAACTTAAAGGAGGCCTCATCGCTCCAGACAATTTTGTCTGGAAACGCTGTATCTTCCGCGCTTTTGTCCAGGTACCATTCACAAAATCCAACTCTCCGGTCAGGATCATCTTCATTGAGAGCGTGGATTAATGTTGGAATGTAACTTTTCCAATGGACTCGTTTCAAAATGCGATGGACGCTCGATTTTGGGATTCCTATCTCACGAGCCGATTGTCGTATGGATTTCTTTGGGATCGGAGGAGGGTTTCCAGCAGTTGTTCTTCTCTTGCGGGGCTGGTGGATGTCCGTGGTCTTCCAGAACGTTGCTTGTGGACGTCCTGAACAGTTCCATCTGCTTCAAACTTATCTCTGATACGAGCAATGGTGCGTCGCGTTGGTGGATCTCTGTGAAACTGTCTTCTAAATTGTCTTTGCACTTCCGTGACGTTTTCGTACTTCCAGTAGCACTTTATGACAAATTTTCTTTCTTCAAAAGTTAGTCGTACGTCTGCCATTATATTCACGTTAGTATGGCCTGAAACAAATAAAATTATATGAGTAAAGGGCTGTCTAAGAGTGAGTACATTTTTTTGGGACACCCTGTTACGCTTGATCGGTGAAATTGAGCATTTTATGAAAAACGCAATATTTTGCATTTTTCATGAAATGCGCAGGGCGTTTGCCAATTTCATGAAATAAACAAAAGTAATGCATTTTTTATGAAATTCGCAATTTTGGTGTGCGTTTTTTATGAAATCGGCAAAGGATGAAATGACAGTCACGTGACCAATTTCAGTTTGCATTTTTCATGAAAAAATATATCCCTGGGCAACCCGGTATATATATATATAAAATATGCTTCCTCAGTCTCCCTCACTCAGTGTCGCATTGTCCATTGTTATGTGCGGATTTACACTACTCGCTCTCATCTTGTAGTGTGTGGATTTGCCATTACTGTTGACTTTAGTGCAGTGAGTATTCAAGTAAATACTTTTTTATGCAGGAAGGAGGGGCCAAGGACGACTGACCACAAAAGCAATCCCCCCCCCAAAAAATAGGAGAAGAAGAGAGCCAAAATCAAGGTCCAGGATTTTGAAGATGCCTAGACATTCTGCGTTTGAAAGATTGGAGGTCACAGAGAGGGGGAAAGGTGGATTGAGGAAGATTGTTCCAGAGTTCACAAGTTGAATAGATGAAATACTGAAAATACCGATCAACTCTTGCGTTAGAGAGTTGGAGAGAAAAGGAATGAGAAAGTGTAGAAAGTCTGGTGTTCCGTACTCTCCTTAAAAGAAGAGGCGAGTTAGAGAGTTCCGAAGAGCAATGTCCGTTATCATAGCGATAGTAAAGAGAGAGTGTGACAACATTGCGGCGAAGAGAGAGGGATTGAAGACAGTCAGTAAGAGGAGGGGAAGTGATGAGACGAAAAGACTTTGATTCCACCCAGTCATGAAAAGCATACTCCATACAGGGGCGGACAAGACCCCTGTACAGAAACAGCAACTGAACGGGGTGAAGAAGCTGCGGAGGCGGTACAGTACACCTAACCTCTTAGAAGCTGTTATTATTTCTTTTAATGTTTTTCTTTATATAATGTCAGATGATGATTGTTTTATTTTATTAAGTGATTTTTTCATTGGATTTGTTATGAAAGTGTGTTAGAAAGGTTTTTTAGGGGGAGCAGGAGAGGTCCTGGAACGCATCCCTATTAAATACGTGTAATAAATGGCTCTCTTTATGCGAAATCGCTTTATGCGAACTTTTTTTAGAACGCAACCCCCGCATAAAGCGAGGGTGACCCGTACTCGTAATATATCATGCCTATAGTAAAATATGTGTTTACTTACATTTGTAGGATGTTTTAGTTCCTGCCCTTTTGAACCGAGCAGGAATAGTGGTGGTGTCTGCAGGAACACTCGAAGTATGGGTAGGAAAGACCTCCTTGAATGCTCTGAAAGAGGCGTTAAGTACGACATCCTTCACCGTCATATGGAAGGCGGCACACTCTCACCTTGTCCCTAACGCAACATCTGACGAAGGAAAGACGAAGGCCAACTTCATCTTCAAGAAAAAAGTTCCTTTCAACGATGCTCTCAGTAAGTAAAAGTGATGTGAAGCCACAAAATCCTTATAAAGGGACGTTGAACATTTGTGTTCATTGATTATTACGTAATTTTTTATTTAAAAAGTATCGTTAAGGATATCTAAAACTTATTTGAAAGGATTCTCAAACAATTATAAAATCGTTTTTTGTCCACAAGCTACTCTTCACAGTTCTTAAAATTAGCGTTTATTATAAGCAAATGCAAAAGAAATGTTACGATATCATCTATTTCATAAATAGCTCTGGACTGTCCAAGCTAGTCTGAGAAATGGGGAAGGCAGTGCAGTGACGAACTCGCTGCACGTAATCTGAGTGCTCTCTGGTGGACGAAGAACGTAAAATGGAACAATCAGTCATTTTATAAATATTTTACTGCCCTGTTCGCTATTTATAACAGCGTCCGAAAAAGTCCCTACCCAATGGTAATTACGTTAATTAATTAATTACAGTAAATACATTAACGTGCTTTCGGTTGAATGAAGAACATTTTGAATATTTATGATATGGTTCCGCAAATAAATGTTTTTCCCATTCGGTACAGGCTGTTCAATCGCCATATATATATATATATATATATAATATATATATATATATATATATATATATATATATATATATATATATATATATAATATATATATATATATATATATATAATATGCTTCAGTTATGAATATCCAATCCATATTCAATTTCTCGCATGTGCGTTCAAGCATGCCAGCATCGACCATCGCTATTGCATCCCTCATCCTGATTCGTAGTTCATGGATGGTGACAATCTCGGTCGTATATGAAATAAACTTTATTAGTTGCTTTATCACTTACATATGCTTCATGCTTTATATCTTATTTAGTATGAAAAATATTAACGAATCAAATCGTTCAGATCTTTTATGAACGCCCGGTACAGTATGTTAACGTGAGGTGTACTTCTGAATTTGTACTTGGAATAATTTTTCTTTTTCCTTGTGGGTTTGCATCATTCATTCATTTCACGTGTTTAATTGTGAAATTCATCATATATATATATATATATATATATATATATATATATATATATATATATATATATATATATATATATATGTTATACGCGGGACAAGCCTCTGGCTATAAGTTGGCTATTGTACACGAGCACGCCCACCTTCACGACAAGAGCAGACGTTTGTTTTATTTCCAGACTGTCACTCAAAGTCGTTCAAATCTCTCCTAAGCCCTCAAACTAGCGCCCGTAAAGTTAAAATGCAATATTCCTCCTAAGTAAGAACGCTCTGACGCCCTCTTGTGACATCGTTCGCTGGCCGTTAGCCCATGTACTTTCCCAGCTAACACCTCACATCCGTCCAGAGCTGCGATATCGGAACCTCGACTCATGGGGATTACCAAAGCCTCGTGGTCTCATGGTGACGTACACCTCTGACGTATGAGAAATGTGGATTGCTTCGTATAAAAGAAGGGGTCCGGCCATCGAACGGGGAGATTGTAGATTCTAACTTCGAGAGAAAAGGTTCAGGTCTCGGTCCCCGCGAGCAACGAGGCGCCAGTTGCTCCGTATGATTAGCTACGCTTTGTGACTACGGATTAGTCCTTGCTTTGACGGAACCTAGAAAGGGCACGAGGGTAGTGCTTCGAGAACAGGGCCGTCGGCTTTTTTGGTTAAAGGAACGGAAAGGGATACCCAGGGTGAAGGGTAAATTTCACATCAATTAGAAACTAAGGCTTAAATCGGAATATAGGAATTGACGGATCTGACTGGAGGAAACGCCAGTAGTCTTAAATTCATTTATTTCCTGGTGACCTTAATTGTCACCCTTAGACTAAGAATAACTAAATTTTAACCCGGTGAACTTAAATGACCTTGTGAAATAAAGACTTAAACAAAGCATTGTAAACTACCGCCTGTAATCTGCTTACCTCAATTTAATTAAAGTGCCTGAAAATAAAGTAGACTCTAATTCAATCCTATCATAATAAACGTAACTCCGACGAGTGTGAAAGCGGGCTAAGAAAGCTCCGGAGGACTCCGAAAGTGACCAATCGGTCAGCGCGCTCTGTAGGTCCAATCCGGACCGTCCGCAGAGTACCTCTATTATACTTGGGGGTTAAAACTCACCGGGAAACCCCCCCGGGTATAATACATATATATATATATATATATACTCTATATACACCTTACCTTTGGTTAGCTTCCGCCCGAATTGTTCATTCTGACAAAGGTCAAGCTTTTCACTCCCTCCACCTTAGACCTTCAGTTTAACGTGGAATCCGAGTCACGCCCCACCAGCAGCCCAACGTCTTAACCACTAGGCCACCCAGGGTACCCATTTATCTACCAACCACTTTCTTTATTGTGTGGAAGGATGAACAGCTGGGTTTTGCTGCGCGCCGGCTTCCGTCACTGGGTTTCGATCCCGGGCCGATGGATTAGTAGTCAGCGACGCTAACCACTACATCACCGAGGCGCATACTACACCACGGAGGTGTCAATAATCATTGTTCCAATTGCAAACTTATTGCAAACTTATTTTAATTTAATTAAATGAATATAAATATATATTTATTTATTATTTTATTTGGCTTAAAAATGGATTTGAAGGCTTAAATTCACCGGGTTAACCTTATTATGTTTATGCGACGCTTCATCAACAGAATTTTGCGGGTTTAAATCAAGTTAGGTTAGATTAGATTAGCATTGGCTATGTTCGGCTTAGTTTGGTCAGATTAGGTTAGGTAATTAGATTAGGTTAGGTTAAGTTAGATTATTAGAATGTGAACGAGGTTCCCCGTTGGTGAAATGTCTATACAGTACAGTATAATATTTGAGTCTAAACGCGCAAGGTACAATTTGGGAAGAAAGTTCGCCTGAAAACATAAAATTTCTATAAAGCATTAAACATTTACTGATTTGTTGTAATCCGTTTTTTCTTTGATATTTTATTCGTTTTTGTCTCTAATAAAATTTCAAGAACAAAATCCAGCCATGGATCATTCATATTTTACGCTTTTAGGAATTTTATGCTTCTAGGCGAACTTTATTAGTCCAGAAATGGACTTCTCACGTTCCGAAGTTTCATACAGAAATTGGACACGGGCTACTTCTAAGCTATAGGCCTTTGGTATCTCCTTTTCTTTTCAATGGAGAGATGTTTACCGCATTTATCGACTTCATTAACTGAAAGGAATTCTGTACACGATTGAAAAATATTTGAAGTTTAATTTAAAGAAAAATTATCGAAATTTACTCGTGAATACTCCTTTTCTGGATCACCTGAAGATCAGGGACCCCAGCCTTCTTTAGTTGGCCTTATAAAGCTAACTAACGAAAATATCACGACTTAACCTAACCAATCGTCAAGGGCGTACAGTTGACCTAACGATTAGTTAGGTTAAGTCGTGATATTTTCGTTAGTTAGCCTTATAAGGCTAACTAACGAAGACTGGGGTCCTGATCTTCAGGTGATCCCATTTCCTTTCTGAATAAAAGATAAAACTACATAGAAAACTGAATTAATAAATATCGAGGAAATGTTAGCAACGGATATTGATTTTGTTGCTTATTACAGTTTTATAGTCGGCATTTTATTACCCATAAAAACTGTAACAACGCGAAACAAGACGCATTCAACATCCAGTTTGTGTTGCCGAATATTTTTCAGTGTTTAAAATAGTTTGAAAATGCAAAGTGATATCGTATCTTAAATTGCACGATTTCATTCTGCAAACTAAAAAAAACTCCAATAAATTCTCTGTTGTTCTCTAAAATTTTATGTAATTTAGTTCATTTATTCACTGTTGTTGCTTAATCTCAAATAAACTTCAGCTATATAAATAAAAATTTGAGATTTATACCGGTTAAACTGCGGGACACGTACGTGATTGTACGTCATCTTCCGATCTTTCGGTGGAGTGGAGGAGTGTTCCAAGAAATATTAAAGATTTAGACATAAGAAGTAAGATCAGTCCTTGAATAAACATTTTACTCGGTCGTGAAGTTTTCGAAACTCTCTGATGCTAATATCAATCTTTAAAAGAAGTTAGTTTGAAAACATCGTTAAGAAGAAAAAATAATTAAATTAAAATTCAAAAGATGAAATGTTAAAAAAAACGATCAAAATACTGTATATAATACAGAGTGTTTATAAAGTCCCTATCTATTTCAGTGAAAACGTAGCAAAAAGGGTAAAATTCAATAACAATATAATTGAAGGCATACATTTAATGAATACTTAAGCATATGATTCTACATGAGCACCATCAGTATCTCTACAGAGTTGGAATCTGTCAGCAGCATTGCGGAACACATTTTGGAGCATGATAGGGGTTATTTTTGTAACTGCTGTTACGATACGAGCACGTAAATCTTGCAGATCTGTAACCCTCGTTTGATAGACGTTTGATTTGATAAAGCCCCATGCAAAGAAATCCAAGGGCGTTAGGTCAGGAGATCGAGCCGCCCAGGGCCTGTTGCCTTCACGTCCGATCCATCGATTTGGAAATCGTTCATTTAGGTACTCCCGAACAATGTTTGCGTAATGACAAGGTGCCCCATCTTGTTGAAAGACGACGGTGTTTAAAATGCCATCTGAATGAAGCTGGGACATTTACGTGCTCGTATCGTAACAGCATTTACAAAAATAACCCCTGTCATGTTCCAAAATGTGTTCCGCAATGCTGCTGACAGATTCGAACTATGTAGAGATACTGATGGTGCTCATGTAGAATCATGCTCTTACGTATTCATTAAATGTACGCCTTCTATTATATTGTTATTGAATCTTACCCTTTTTGCTATGTTTTCACTGAAATAGATAGGAACTTTATAAACACCCTGTACAAGAACCGCACAATATAAAATTACCAAGACGCTGAGAAGAAAAAGATCACCATAAAAATTTTAAAACATTAAAAGAGTTCACTCGTTAAACCGTAATAAAACTAAACTTAAAATGAAAGTTAATGTTGTATATGAATGCAAAAACCGAATCCAAGGGATACAAACCACTGAAAACGCAAAGATGAAAAATATATTCCAAAGATAGTTAGCTAATTGGTTGAGGAATGTATGTCAGGACCAGTGGCGGCTCGTGACTAAAAATTCTAGGGGTGCTGTCTCTAAGAATGGGTTGAAATAATTACTGAAATAAAAGGATGAGCATTGAGCAATGAATAAAAGTTTCAAAAGTTATTGAAAAAGTTATTCAGTGAGCTCATCCTTATATTGTTCTTGATTATTTCAATTGTAAATAAAAAATTTAGGGGTGCTGCAGTTCCGCAGCTCCTACCGACGAGCCGCCACTGGTCAGGACTCAAAATTCCCAGCATCCCGGTAGTCGAATTTTGGTTGCGTTACCCCTCTGCCTGCGAAATGCTTGTATCCAAATACGATACTTAAAAAAATCAGCTGTTACGATAGTCTGAAACGATTGTCAAAGCTCCATTTTCCACGCTTAAATTAGGTTCTTTTTCATTTATACAAACCTTCAGCATTTTAATTCATTAAACGTGTGGTTTGTTTATTCAATTGTTGATGGACTTCGTCATTGCAAAACGAAATTATTCTTTTAATAGTTACGATACTTGAGAACTTCAGATGGATTCGTTTTGGTAAATAATAGTATTACTAAGGAATATCTAGTTAAAAACCGCGAATTTCGAGCCACACACGCACCCACCAACACCCACACCCACCCACCCACACACACACACACACACACACACACACACACACACACACACACACATATATATATATATATATATATATATATATATATATATATATATATATATATATATATATATATATAGCATACTTAGATTATAGAACAAATAATCACCCTTCATGAATACAGCAGTTTCCAGGAGAAAATTGCAGCACATCTGAATGTATCCAAGGACGCATTTTCAAGGTCCCTGCAGCTGTTTAAGGAAAATAGTGGTCTAACCTATGGTGCTAAATAAGGGTGCCTTAGAGTGACAAGTGAAAGACAAGATAGTATTACTTAAAAGCTGTCATCAGCGAATCGCTTTGAGATAATACTAAAAATAGATGCAGATGGGCAGCCAGCAGAACACTGTCATTTTTGTTTGCAATTCCACCATTCCACTGTTTAGAAGAAGTCTGCCTGAACTTGGGTTGCGAGGAAAGGCCGCTATCAGAAAGCGTCATATATATGAACTTGATAAGAAAAATGAGGCTTGCGTTTGCGAAGAAATTCCAGAATTGACGTAATGAGTGGAACAATGAAGTGAGAGAAACGAAACCAAATTTAAACCTTTTGGAAATTCGAAACAACTTCGGGAGGAGAAGAATCAATGAGAAGTACTGTGCCAGCAAACTTGTGAATCAGAGAGGTGGCTCTCTAATGATGCGCGTAGGGGATGTCAGTGCGGCAGGAATGCGTGATCCAATAAAACCTGGGGAATTATAAATAACTTACGCTGACTGGAAGATTTCTATCCCAGCAAGACGATGAATTTAATTAAAGCGCACTGTACGCATCCCCAAGTTGGAAACTATTTGGAGAAACAAGAACATATTGGAAGAGCGAAAATACTAAATTTTCCACCACAAATTTCAAATGCGAATCCCACCGAACATTAACGGAAAGAAATAAAGGATTCGTCTCCATGGAGGGTTTAATGAGTCCAGAACGCTTCTGGAACATTTTTCACGTGAGATCGCGTGTCGTGCTCACAGAACGAACAGTCTGTGTGATCTGTCTGAAGCAGAATACATACAATAAACTCAGAAATATTAAAATCTCATCATTTTATCCAACTATTCTCGGCTTTTATAACACTATGCTAGCCAACCACAGATTTTTAACTGGTTTTATACATACATACATACATACTATATACTGTATATCCATAGGGGAAAGTGAAAATGCAATCGCTTTTCATTTTCCCTGTGCCTAATGTGCATCATTCATAAATTTTGTTTAATTGTGAAAGTCGTCCCATATTATACTTATACTTTATACTTTATATGGGTTTGAACAACGGTTCAGGATCAACATGCGGTCGACCCCTCTGCAGCATCCCGCCACATTTGCAAGATTTGGTGAAGGAGGGAATTGCTTTCCGATCTCCTCCTGCCCTCGTAGCCAGCCACGCATGGCTGGTCAGGGACTTTGCACAGGAATATGTCCAACTGGTTCTTGAAATTATTCAGGTCGGTGTGCTGGAGGTTCCTCACTTCTTTTGGCGGGGCATCAAAAAGCTTTGGGCCTCGTATTCTCAGGGTATTTTCCATCTTTGTTTTCATGTACCCCTGTCCCACCGCAGCTGGGACGGTACAAAATCTGCCTCTTCTCTCATCCCACTTTGTTTGTATTTCATTTCTAAGGTTAGGGACAAAACCCTCGATTATTTTCCATATGTATATTATTGTGTACTACTCGCGTATTTGCAGAGGGAAGAGTTTCAGGGACTGTAATCGAGACCAGTAGTCTTCACCTTTCGTTTTTTTTATCTTAGACGTAAAAGACCTTTGTATAGCTTCATTGTTCGCAATGTCTCGTTTTCTGTATGGGCTTGTAAGTACTGACCAATACTCAATTATCGGTCGGACTAGACTCTTCCATAATTGCTTTTCTGCTGCGGAAGCTCCTCCAGATGATTCCCATTACTTTTCTAGCCGTTGTAATTTTGACGTTATAGTGCTCTGTGAATTCTGCATCTAACGACATTATTACACCAAGATCACTGACTTGTGGATTTGGTGTTATCTGTTTGGCTTGCGGAGTTTTGTACCCTTTATTCCGTAGCACCTTCTTATTACCATATCTCAGAAGTTGGAATTTTTCTTCGTTGAACTTCATATTGTTGTCTTCTACCCACTGGAATAATGTTTCAATTTCGTTTTGTAATTTTTCTATGACATTTTCGTTCAATATTTCCTTGCATATCTTTGTGTAATCAGCGAAACATGATATATTACTGTCATTAATATCTGCAATCATTACTAGAACAGCAAGGGAGCTAATACTGTACCTTGTGGGGCAGAGCTCACGACTTCTGAGACTTCCAATTCAACTAAATTTATTACCATTCTGTATTCTTTGAATCAGAAAATGAAATATTTATCTTCCTAGCTTTCCAGTAATTCCTGTATTCTTAAGTTTGTGTGCTATAATTCCATGGTCACATTTATCGAAGGCTTTACCAAAATCAGTATATATTACATCTATGTTTTATCCTCGACACAAAATTTCCAATATTTTCGCCTGGTAGTCATGATCTTCCAGCCTTGAAGCCATGTTGATTTGGGATGTATAAGTTCTTTTCTTGTAGGTAGTAAGTAGTTTTGCCTCTAATTATACGTTAAAAACACTTTATAAGGTGGGAGGTGAGAGCTACTGGCCGATAATTCTTGGGTATTGTTCTGTTACTACCTTTAAATAAGGGGGCAATATTCACGTTCTTTAATGGAAGTGAAATTTGTCTTCTGTCGAGTGATTTCCTCCACAGTAAGTATAACGGTTTAGCAATACTCTCTTTACATTTCTTTAGAAACGTTGCACTTCATGTGTCTGGCCCTGGTGCTGAATTGTCTTGCATCTGTGATAGAGCCTTAATTACATCTCCTTCCGAGAACTCTAAGTCTATTAATAGGTTTGTGCCGGAACTTGTTCTTGGCTGATTTGTATCAATGTCAAAAAATTCATCTGGGTTTTCTACTTTCTTTTCGGACTTAGGGGTGCTAAACAGATAGTTAAATTGTTTCGTAAGTAATTCGCTAATTTTTTCTGGGCCATTTGTGTATTCGGCCGTCCCGTCTATCAACAGACCAATACTCTCTTTACACTGAATTTTTTTTTTTCGCAAACGCGTAGAAGTATTTTGGATTATTTTTTATGCTTTCTACTACCTTGTTTTCTTCCTCGTTTGTCTTATGTATGAATGTTTGCTCTAGGTCCATTTCTATTTCGCATAGTTTCCGCTCTAGTTTGAGTCGTCTTGCATCAGTTCTGCATGTGTGGAGATGTTTTACGGTTTGTTTCCGTTGTCTAAATAGTGTCCTGATTTTTCTCTCGAGTTTGCTACTTTTTTTTTTGGTGTCTCTCTGGAACATGTTTCAGTAATATAGATTTAGTTTCAGTTTCTATTATACATGGTATTTCTTCTGCAGCCTTCTCGTGAAGTAGCAATTCCCAGTTTATATATAACCTTGGTTAACTTTGGTTTTACTTCCGCCAGAATTGTTCACTCTGACGAAGGTCAAGCTTGTCATTCCACTTTAGACCTACAGTTTAGCGTGGAATCCGAACCACACCCCACCAGCAGCCCAGCGTCTTAACCACTAGGCTACCCAGGGTACCCATTTATCTACCAATCAAAATTTTTTATTGTGTAGAAGGATGAACAGCTGGGTTTTGCTGCGCGTCGCCTGCCGTCACCAGGTCTCGATCCCGGGGCCGATAGATTTGTAGTCAGCGACACTAATCACAACACCAACGAGGCGCACATAGGCATATATATATATATATATATATATATATATATATAATATATACTGTATATGGCAGAAATGACGATATGTACTTCAAACAGTTATGTAGAATGTGTAGCAGCAAAAGTTGAAAAATTAATATGGTACTAATTGTAATGTACAGACCCCGAACGTGCTAACTTCAAAATTTTCAGATTCCATTACAGATATCAGAAAATTGGTAAAAAGTCTACATTCTCCAACCCCAAATATTTTTCTCTGTGGTGATTTTAATTTTCCATTCGTGAAATATAAAAGGATAGGAAAAAATATATGTATACACCAAGACAAAGGGGGCACACGGGGAGACCAGGAGCAGGCAAAAATGCTCCTAGCTCTAGCCGACGAATTTATGTTAACACAAGAAATAACAAAAAATACAAGACAAAACAACTACCTAGATTTGGTATTCACAAACAACAGCAACCTAATTGATAACATAGAAATAGCCCCAACTATAATATCTGATCACAACATTATTGAAATAACAACCAATATAAAAGCAACAGGAAAGGAAAGAACATGCAATAGAGAAAGAAGCTAATTCGAAATTTTTAATTTTCACTCAAAAGCTATAAACTGGGAAGATGTTGCATCCAGCATGAAAGCAATAGATTGGAAAACCATCTTTGATGCTAAAACAACGGAAGAGATGCTAATTACCTTAAAGGAGAAGACGCTGGAAATTGTGGAAAGACATGTCCCAAAAATGCAACAAAGAGGAAAGAGAAGCAGGTTCGAGAGACAAAAGAGGGCATTGTTCCGAAAGAGAAAAAGAGTGACTGAAAAATTAAGTAACTGCAAAGACAACAACATCAGAAAAATATTAAGTGATAAATGCAGAGTATACATTGCGTCATACAGGACTTAATTGAGAACTAAATGAGAAGTATACAGAAAAAGAAGAAGACGACGCTATAGAAGCGATAAAGATTAACTCAAGGTACTTCTGTAATTTTGCAAAAAGGAAATCGATAAATCACACGACTATCGGACCTTTGAAAAATGAAGACAATGCTTCATCTGATGATCTAACAGAAGTATCTGAAATATTAAGAGCTCAGTATGAATCATCTTTCAGTACCAAAAACTGACAAACTGATATGCGATAGAAATGCGTTCTTTGAAGAAGACCTCCAAGGGAAAAATATAACTGATTTCGACTTTACGACAAATGATATTACACAAGCTACAGGGAAACTAAAAACACATTCGGCGGCAGGACCGGACAAATGAAATGCCACACTGATCAAAAAACTGCAAGAATGCAATTGCTGAGCCCCTATGTTGGATATGGAGACGATCACTAGACACGGGAGAAATACTGGGCATCTTGAAGAGAGCGAGCATAGTCCCAATATATAAAGGAGGAGATCGATCCGAGGCCTATAGGCCAGTGTCCCTTACATCTCATCTCACTAAAATATTTGAAAGAATAGAATAGTCAGAGAAAAATCTACGACTTTTTGGAAACTCGCAAAAAATTAAATGATAACCAACATGAATTCCGGTCAGGCAGATCATGCTTATCACAACTAATGGAACACTACAACACATTATTGGTGCACTTGAAAGTAATGAAAACTATGATGTAATATACACAGACTTTGCCAGTGTTCGACAAGTGTGATCAGTGGTGGACAAAAAATAATCGATTACAAATAAAAATTACTTATGTCTGAAAAGTAACTAAAAGTATAAAGTAGAAATTACTACTTTATACTTTATAATTTATACTAATTTCTACTTTATACTTTTAGTTACTTTTCAGACATCAGTAATTTTTATTTGTAATCGATTACTTTTTGCCCACCACAGAGTGTGATCATGGAATCATTAATACTTAAATTAAAATATATGGGAATAACAGGAAAAGTAGGGAAGTGGATATATAACTTCCTTAGTGAGCGGCGGCAAGTCGTTACAGTTCAAGGAATATCTTCATCAGAATCAGGGGTCCTCAGCTCAGTATCACAAGGAACAGTATTAGCCATTACTCTTCATAATCATGCTAACTGACATAGATGAGGTAACATCCTTTGCCGATGACACAAAGATTAGTAGAAAAATAAGAAACCCAGAGGATATAGGAAATCTACAGACAGATATGAACGGAATCTACAAGTGGTTGGAAGACAACAATATCAAATTTAACACTGAGAAATTTCAACTGTTAAGGTACGGAAAAGGGAGGACCTAAAATCTATGGAATACTATACCCCAAATGGACAGGAAATTCAGAGAAATTCTAAAGCAAAAGATTTAGGAGTTGTAATGACTGATGATGCGAAATTTGAAACACAGAATAAGATAGCAGTAAACAGAGCAAAGAGAATGACTGGGCAGATACTGAGAACCTTTAAACGAAGGGATAGGAATATAATGATTCCTCTATTGAAAACACTGATTATACCCAAGTTGGAATACTGCTCGGTCCTAACATCCCCATATAAAAAAGAAGACATTAGTCAGCTAGAAGCGATTCAGTGAAGCTTCACGCCAAGATCAATGGGTACAAGAACTAAATTACTGGGAAAGGTTACGTGAATTAAATCTATATTCACTAGAAAGAAGAAGCGAGAGGTACGACATTATTTACACTTGGAAAATAATGGAGAAACTAGCCTCAAATCTTACTCTGAACCCTATAAATCACCAAACAACAGTGAAAAGTAGAAAAAGGAAGACTGTGTCGTGTTCCCAAATTAAAGCCTGGACAGGGAACATCCTCAACCTGAAGGAAAATAGTTTTGTTTGAGAGGACTAAGACTGTTTAACCAACTGCCCAAGGAACTAAGGAACACGAATGGTGTTGCGGTGGACATCTTCAAAAGAAGATTAGATGCCTGGCTCAGAACAATCCCAGATGAGCCGAACAGACCTGGCTATGTGAGGTGGAGAGTACAAGAAACCAACTCTCTACTTCACCAGGCCAACTCGAGAGAAGGGGGCGACAAGCTTGACCTTCGTGAAATGAGGAATCATCGCACAGAACATTTGAAAGGTTGAAAGGTATTATGTTTATATTAATGAGCCAAGTGTGTGTGTGTGTGTGTGTGTGTGTGTGTGTGTGTGTGTGTGCAAGCTTAGTGGATACAATTCAGATCTTAAAATAAGCACCAGATTTTTACAAACTTTCAGCATCCATAATTTAGGTGTGAATCACTCTCTGTATGCATCATACACAAGTTATATTACATTACCAAATATGTTTTCACATATTTTATCTTCTCGCTCGAGTAATCACATTGTTTTAACTCATTTTCCACGTTGTATAAGTGCAGTGTCTTTCTACGTAACATAAACGCTAATAAGAGGTTCTTCAAAAAATACACCACAAAAATATGAAGAATTTGGAAAATGATACAAAGACCAATGCGCACATCCTTGCAGTAATCTTGTACACCAGAGGCGCTTTATTAATCCAAATTAAGATGAATAAAGAGGTCAGGTCAAAGGCGTTCGGAGCTGATTATGGAGTGTAATTACCCCATCATTATCATCATCATCATCATCATCATCATCACATCGGTGTGTTCTTTGTAAAATCAGAGCATACAAAACTAGGGATTTGTATAAAGGGCATGTTTTGCACTATTTTCTGTTCTACAATTGCCACCATTCACTCGCTTTTCTTTTAATTATTATTATTGTCTATAGTTCGACTTTGTTCACTCGTCCGATTTGGAATTTTTTAGCTTCTAAATTTAATTAAAAATTCGATTTCGTCGAGATATTTCCGGTCGGTTTTCTTACAATTTCTTTTTTGTTTTCAAGCGATGACTTCAGACATTCCTCTTTGCGTAGAATGAAGGTTTTTCTCTTTTAATTCTTTGACCCTTGAATGAACAGAGGCGGTCAATTTTAAAATTAAATAAAAGCGTCTGACATTGCTAAGAATGCAATTAAGTTTGAAGGAATGAAAATATCGTCACGCGTTGTAAAAGGGTCTGGACTGAAATTTAAATGTAATTTACGTTCATCTTATATAATCTGTTTTCCTATGGCATATACATTATGTATAATGTTCACGAAAACGATCTTCTGTTTTTTCATTAATGAACTAAGTTTAATTCATTATAGGCCCATTGATGAGACACATTTTGTACTCACAGTTACATAGTGAATGAATTAAAATTAAAATAAAATCACGATAAGATAAATTTACAAAATTTCTCCAATTCCTTTCTTTCCATGTATTTCTCTCGTAATGTCAATCTCTGTTCCAACTGAACCTATTACACCAATTTGGCCAACGAACATTCAGTCGATATTCCAATAAACTAACTTAACCTAACCTTACCTAACCTAAATATACCATATTATATTTATATATATATATATATATATATATATATATATATATATATATATATATATATATATAGTGGTTAACGTCGCTGACTACTAATCCATTGGCAACGGGATCGAAACTCGGTGATGGCAGGTGGCGCGCAGCAAAACCCAGCTGTTCATCCTTCTACACAATAAAAAAAAAATTGGTTGGTAGATAAATGGGTACCCTGGGTAGCCTAGTGGTTAAGACGTTGGGCTGCTGGTGGGGAATGGTTCAGATTCCACCCTAAACTATAGGTCTAAGGTAAAGTGACAAGTTTGACCTTCGTCAGAATGAACAATTCGGGCGGAAGCAAAAGCTAAAGTTAACCAACCAACCAAGGTTATATTTATATATATGTATGGGCAAGATGTGTTTACATTATAACAACTCTCCTAAACATTTACTGTCAAATTTCCAAGAAAGTTTAGCTGAATATGACCATAAATATCTAAACATTTATGTACTCCACTGATGATAGGCATATTTTATCCCGAAAGATTTGGTTTACTTTAATAAGATAATATTTGGCGCGTTTGGTTTTACAAATTTTTACTGGAACTATTCTTCACCAATTATTGAAGCGTATAGTCGTAAACTTGAATTTAGGTTGGTAGGCTATTAAGTTTTTATATGTATTGTAATTGTAGAGAGAAACGCGTAATTGGTGGAAAGAAAAGTTGCCAAGTTTGACAAAGGAATGTCCCAGGGAGGAAACAGAGTGGAGTGCTGATGGATTGGTTTTAAGTTTTTTTTTTCTTTAATATTTCTAAACTGTGTGAATGATAAAAATAAATACAAGACCAACAAGGGTAATCTCTTATACAGAGGGTAATTCTGGCTCGCATAAATCAGAGTAACATGACGTGAAATAATGTAAATTTATATAGGAAAGTCGCTAGAAAAGATAAAGAGTTTCAATATAAATAAACAACATTACACAACCAGACACGCACGCGTGCACACACGCGGAAATATATATATATATATATATAAATGAAAATGAAAAAGTTTATTGGCAGACCATAGTCCATATGACAAATATCAGTAATACGAATTGACAAGAGAATACAATGACAATTCAAATACTAAGGATAAAAATGCAATTAATGAGAAATAATACAGTAATGGCGAAGTTAAGTGGAGCTACAGACAGGTGTTTTCATATCATGAATTCCATATATATATTATATATATATATATATATATATATATAGAATCTAACAACCCTATTAGAGCTAATCTATAGCCTGACGTAAGACAACATAACCTAAACTACTAACCTAATTTACTCGAACTGATACTAACTTGACAAATTTCGACCCTGAACCCTTGAACCGTCTTATAAATGACTTATTTACCGTCATAATATCAGAAACAGTCACAAAGATTATCTTAAAATGAGGAAGTAGTTCCACGTTAAATAACCCTTATTCTCGCCCATGTTAGAAGTATGTTTTGACACAGTTTTAAAGGATATCTTTTAAGTCAATCCAGTTTTTGGATTACTTCACTGATTCCACATTTTGCGATGCTTGCAATAACGTGTAAATGGTAAATGGCTAGAAATTTTTGGGTATAATCAAGACATTAAAAAATACGGATTTTACCATGTGCTGAAGTTTGCGAGAGAAACTAAGATGACGCTACTTTAATGATAAGCTTAATGACTCGACGTGAATACAAATAATACGCCAGGGTAGCCTATCATGATACATTCAAAATAAAATCTTCTGAATTTAGAACTTATAACTTCTTTTTGAGAGTGCTTCCTAGAAGAAGTTTTTCCTTCTTTTATGTATCAAAGCTTCTTATCAGATGATATAATAACTTCTTTTAATGATACATAACTTCTTTACATACAAGAAATTGTCTTCGAAACTTTTTTTGGAGGGATTTGAGACAATAGAAGATAATATTTCTGCGTATAGAAGGTTACGGGAAGTCTTTGTTTTCTGCGTAGAGTACTGGTCTGTTTATTTGAAGGTACTGGGTCCGAGACTTAAGATTTCAGCTTTTATGGTGCCGTTCTGGGTCTTCTTTAGTAAATATTGGAAAGGTCTCTTACGTCATATGACCCAAGATGTAACAAAGGAAATTAAACAGCTCTAAACATTATTATTATTAATGAGTTTAATAGTCAATATTTTCATAAATTTAAGTCTCACATTTTGAAAAATAAGACCTGCCATGCTGCAGAACGAAGCTCATGTGTGTTAGAAGTATATATATATATAATATATATATATATATATATATATAATATATATATGATATTCCTGTGAATAAATTACTTTGTTTACAATCACAGACTTCCTCAAAGATTCTAGCTTGACCTCTTTTCATAATGATTTATTTCGTGTAGCTTTTGTCGTTCATCCACGTCTTCATTAGATCTGAACACCTCTCATCATTTCTTTATATTAATTAAAATAAATTAGTTTCCACAAAAATTAATAATGAACTTTTCTCTCCATTTTTATAAACTCTTATTACTCTCTCTCTCTCTCTCTCTCTCTCTCTCTCTCTCTCTTATATATATATATATATAGAGAATTTCGATTTGTGATTGAGTGAGGTCCGTAGCATAATGGTAGAGCGTCCGACCGGCAATTGGAAGGCCCTGGGTTCGATTCCCAGGCGATTCGCCTCATTTTTCATTATTTCGTTATCTCTCCTCCTCGTGTGCAGAAACGTTCCTTAATACTTATGTCGTTTCTATTCATTTATATACTGCGCGGTCATTGCAGTTATTTGCATATATATATATATATATATATGCGCGCGCGTGTGTGTGTGTGTGTGTGCGTGTAAACATTAATGCTTATTTTTGGGTCAAATGATTTGTATAACGCCAACACTCCGTTAGAATCGAAATCTTAAATAAAGCAAGTGACATTTAGTTCGTCCCACAACAAATTAAAATCCTTGCTTCGATTAGAAGTTGTCTCGCCCAATTCTCTTCACTTCCTAAATAAATTCAACAACATTTTCCCTTTTATTAAATCTGCACTTTAGGTTCACTCTATGGAACTATCCAATTTAATAATTAATAATAATAATAATAATAATAATAATAATAATAATAGTGGAGTGGTTAGTATCACTGATGACAACGAATCCACCGGCCCCGGATTCGATTCCCGGCGAGAGCAGGCGGCGCGCAGCATACCCGGCTGTTCAGTCTCATCGAGAGGTCGTGAGATCGAGTCCGAGCGAGGACTTTGTAATTTCTGATTTCCCTGGTGGATCGTGGTTCGGAATCCACGTTAAGCTGTAGGTCTAAAGTGGAGCAACAAGCTTAACTTTCGTCAGAATGAACAATTGGGCGAAAGTAAATCCAAGGTTACCAAAGTAATAATAATAATATAATAATAATTTTAGATGTTAATTTATTATCAGTATTCCTCTTGTATAATAATAGCCTTTCATATCTTTAATCGAAAACTCACTTAAGCCTAATTATACCTAATATTTAATTAACATTATGTTAACTTGTATCAACCGTATCAACTTGTATCAACTCGTGTCAACATTTGGTCGTCGTAACGAAATGTTTTATTTCTGTGATATTCATGATCTAATATCTTCAACGTTAAAAATTTTACATTCTTCCCACCAAATTAACATAATGTTAATTAAATATTAGGTATATTTAGGCTCAAGTGAGTTTTCGATTAAAGATATGAAAGGCTATTATACAAACAAAGAGAAACACTGATAATAATAAATTAACATCTAAAATTATTATTATTATTATTATTACTTTGGTAACTTTGGGTTTACTTTCGGATCTTTCCTGTTTCATTAACTGTTTCCGATTTTTATGAAAACAACGTGATATGTACAGTTTTTCACGCTGATCTCAAAATTATAAACCATTTCATCGAGAAATTTTTAACCAAAAAATTATAATGTGCAGAAACTAGCAAATGTTTGGAACAGCGTAGGCTATAGAAATTTTTAAAAAATACGCTGATTTCGCCCAATTGTTCATTCTGACGAAAGTTAAGCTTGTTGCTCCACTTTAGACCTACAGCTTAACGTGGAATCCGAACCACGATCCACCAGGGAAATCAGAAATTACAAAGTCCTCGCTTGGACTCGATCTCACGACCTCTCGATGAGACTGAATAGCTGGGTATGCTGCGCGCCGCCTTCTTTCGCCGGGAATCCCCTGAAAAGGGAATCAAAAGATGCTTACGATATATGGTGTCTCCTTGGTCGTCCGAGAATAAGGGTAACTTACATTAATATGAGTAGAAATGGGGTTCACTATAAAGCAGCCATAAGACGATGTAAACAGGCACAAGACTCCATTCGAGCTTCAAAAGCCTGAGGCTAATTTAAATAGTAATAGTAACAAATTCTGGAAATTTGTCAAGAAAGAAATGGTTGCTAAGAATGCCATCCCATCAACAAATGATGGAGTATCTGAGGAGGTAGAAATAGCTAAGTTATGGAGAACGAAGTACTCAGACATCCTCAACAGCGTGGAGAGAGTTAATCTTAATGTAGGCTGCGATGGAATGACATTAGATCGTGGGGACAGTAAAAATGTGGGGACTTCACTGCCTTAAATTAAGAGTCTGATTAAAGAGCTAAAGACAGGCGCCTCATCAGGGATAGATGACCCATCGAATGAGCATTTAAAGTATGCTAATAATGTCTTCATATCTCATTATTGTTCTCAGTCATGCTCGCTCACAGTTGTATTCCTGCAGTTTATGAGGGTGTATATTACACTCCTTGTCAAAAATAAATATGGGGACATTTTATCCAGCGATAACTACAGGCCTATAACCTATTGCTGTTACTTCCTGCTTCTCAAAATTACTTGAGAAACTTTTGCTACGCCGACTGAAGGATTATTTATGGACGTCTCCTAATCAGTTTGGTTTTAAAAGGTCCCATCCAACTGACCCGTATATTTATGTTTTGAAAGAGATTGTATTTAGATATACAGCACTCTCAACAATTCAACTATTTATAGTTGTTTTTTGGATATGATAGAGTGAATCACAATATTTTATTTAAAGTATCAGAAGACAAGAATGTTCCACCATATGTTTTAAATTTATTGAAATTTTCGTACACACACCAAACTTTTACAATTAAATGGGGCAATGAATTGTTCGAATATTTTGGTTCCTCACGCGGAGCCAAGGCTCCTTACTCTCTCCTCTGCTGTTTAGTATATATATTCATGGACTAATTGCTTCTCTTAATGAGGCAAGAGTGGGATGGCATGATGATAAATAACTTGGTTTATGCCGAAGGTACGGTGTCATTTGGATCATATAAAAATTTGTGAATTATATTCGCAGAACCCTGACGTTAATTTTAATGTTACTAAAACTAAGGTTAAGCAATTCTATCATAAAAGCTCAATCCAAAGAGCTAATATTATTTTTAAAATGAGAGACGAACCAATAGAGCGGGTACAAAAATTTAAGTATCTGGGTCAAACTATCAACAGTTCCTTGAGTGACGACTCAAACATAAGGAAACAATATCGAAGTTATTGCGTTAAAGTAAACATGATTATAAGGAACTTCAAATTCTATACGAGAGAAGAGAAAGACACTCTTTTTCATAATTTCTGCACTATAATATTTATGAGCAGCAACTCTGGGTTAATTATAAAAAAGGCTCTCGCAGAACCCTCAATTTGCTTTACAACAGTTCCTATAGACTGTCCCGTAAGTAACCTCCAAGATGGTCAGCCTCTCAAATGTTCGCTAACCGCAACGTTCCGAGTCTTCTCGAGGTAACAAAAGAAACGCGAAGCCTAATGCGAAGAATTAAAAACTCAGACAGTCCACTTTTCCAAGCTATTCATCATTCCTCTTTTATGTCTTTTAGACTGTGGGCCTCTTCGTATGAAAATGTTTGTTGTCTATAGCTCTTAACTTCCGCATTAGCCATTCCATTATACGTACTTTTTAATTTTATGAAGCTACGTGTATTATTATTTCTTTATTGCCGTAGTCCTCTTTTGTGTTTGTTTTTTAAATTTATTTTTTAATTAATTAGTTGTATCGTTCATTACCTTCATGGATACTTTACTTTTTTTTGAAGTTGGAGTATCTGTCTTCTGGTAATAAAAATTATTATTATTATTATTATTATTATTATCATTACCATATATATGTTGGTACTGTCACTACGCGTACTTTTTATTTTTATTTCCTTTTCTTTTTCTTTTTGTAAGGTTAGCTTTGGGTAGTTTTTTTTATTATTTGTTTGAGTACGTGTCTTATTTTTATTTTTTATTTTAGTCATAATTTTTAGTTTTTTAAATTTATTATTGTTTGATTTAACTTATCGTTTATTACCTTCAACAATATTGTACTATTTTATAGGATTTATATCCTGCCAATAAAGCTTATCATATCATATATATATAATATATATATATATATATATATAATATATATATATATATACTCGTATATATTATTCTTTTACCATTTTTAACGTATTTTCTTTGATACGACTTAGGAATTATGGATTGCGTAAATTTGGTAATTAAACATTACTCTCGAAGATTTAACATCAGAAATACAGCAATAATTCCATTAACAAAAAAGAATATAAGACGTTATAATTGGTAAAAGTTAACGGAATCATGGTTTAAATTGTTGGTGTTAACGCTATGAAGAAATAATTGTGGGGTACTCACAAACTACGAACGAAAGATTAAAGGATGTCAAGTTCAGACATCAGTTGATGTTTTTAAGCTTTCATCTTGAAATACCTTTCCCCACTTTCCCCTTTCAGACCACCCTAGACATCGTCTGTTGGTGTCAACGTGCGGCGAATCGGACGTCATGGCCGCCGTCCACTTTGGCTCCCCGTTGTTATGCCTACCAGTCACCACCGACCAATACCTCGCTGCAACAGAGCTGAAGAGATTGGGTATGGCAAAGCTTTACAATATAATTTGTATTTACTCTTTATATTTTAGAATAATATAATAATAAAATAATAATAATAATAATAATGGTCTCGCACCTATGACCGAGCAAAAGTAGCTGTGGTCTCGATGACCCACATTCATTTCCATTGGTATCACAATTCATTTCCTCACTAAATGAACGTGATTTATGACTCATTCCGTATCCATATATAAAATGAAATTCACTAGCGTATAGTTCGTCCCTTTTTCTCGCTAACTTTGGCTGGTAACTAGAGGTAAATTAGACAGTTGGTGAAGCATTAGACTGAACGCAGACACTCCGCGGAGTTCCCTAATTATCCTACACAAAAAGTTGTTAAGCAAAATTTAAGTAATAAAAATACTTCGCAGATTTCTGCCTAAATTGTGAAGTAAATTTTAGTATTCTGGTTTCATTTTATTTATTTTACGAGTTATTTCAGTTTTCAACGAAGTTATTTGTTAGACTTAGTGTGTAAATGGTCACTTTCATTAAACTGTTTGCGTAATCATACAAAATCAGTCATACACATTACGAGTACTTTTAGTGAGTATTTTATTAGTAGGATTCATATTAGTAGTATAGCCGCATTTCGGACGAGGAAGTTGGGGTGCTCTGAAATCCTGCCCCTGGAGGCCTTCGCCTCCGTTATAAGAGGTCCCCCTTCCTTAAGTTTCTAACCCATTTATGGGGTCTCACCGTCCTTAATAAAGGGCATTTGCCCCTTGAGGGCGCATTGAGGGGCCCCCTCCTCCTTGGGGGGAAGTTTCGTCTTCACTTCCTTAAAAAAATTTAAATTAAATTTAAAAAAAATTAAATTTAAAAAGAAAAAAAAAGATTCATCCTCGCCTTCCTTCAAAAAAAAAAAAACCTTCACGGTCTTTTATGAGACAAACAAACATCCCAGTACTTTTTGTTCCGGTGCGCTCGTCGTGTTCGCGGTCCCCGTTAGTTTTAGCTGCAGGAGGAGCAAACATTCTCACACACCAGACTGATATTCTGTGGGTGTATATATATATATATATATATATATATATATATATATAACGTTAATAGCCATACCATCAATTTAAAATAGTGTCGAGTTCCGCAACAGATTATTTACATATTTACTGAGGCGTCCTACCACCATGTTTTATCCACGACAAATATATAGTTCATGTATCACAGAGAAATACGCAATAAAGGGTAAAAAACATAGAGAACGATGAACGGCAATATGCGTAAAAGATTAGTTGTTCTGACCGAAGCATTGCTTAAGATAATCTAGGACAGCATCTTCACTAGGTTTTCACATCATCTATAGTTCATGTTTTAAAAACTGTTTACCTATGAACCATTTAATGCTTGACAATCTTGTTGCCTAAAAACATTTTGATTGCAGAAATGTAGGGGCACTCAGAATATTGCTCTCAAATTATTGGTAATCACCTTAATTCTGATGAAACTAAACGTATGTCATTCAGGTGTATAGTTAAATTGTGAGATGGAATGCTACTAACGTATTTCAAAGTAATTCAATCGGATCCTTTTAAAGAGGCCAGTTGGCTACTTTGTCTTAAATCCCCGTTAGAAACATTTATACCGCATAAGAACATTGTCGAATTTCACTCGGAACCAGGTCTCTTTACTCTTAAATTTTCGCTTTATTTTTAAAGTTCTCTATTTCCTTCCAATCTCTCTCTCCTATGCTATGCTTTAAAACTTTCATTTACATTCTTAATTTTCGTACATCTTTTATCAGAGCTTCCTAAACAAACATTATCGTATAAGCAGTTGTTTGTAGCCTTTTGTACCCATTGTAATATTACATATTCTTATCATTTGTTTTCGTTTGTGCAGTAGAATCAGTAAAATAGCGATATTGTAATGAGCTAGAAGATTTCAACACGCGACACATCGGTACATGTATAGGTTTCAACTGAAATTTGACTATGAGAAGCTAAGCATCCATCTTATTCATGTAGGCATATTTTAACTTTTCATACTAAGCGAGTGTATACTTAACAAGGTCTTCAAACGCTTGCAGGAAGATTAAAACCTTGATTATAAAATGATTTAAAATAATATTGGCTGTCTTAACGTCATTACTACTGAATGTGGAAAACATCATGCGCTTATTCGGATCTGTAGGTACTTATTTGAATGATATGTATTGCACAGAGCGACGATGGTGTCTGCAATATGAACCCTTTCTATCCCAAATTATTGTTTCGAACTAAAAAACACGTTTTTAACAATTAAACATGTTAAAATAGGTACGTATGGAAACGAAACTTTGCTTAGAAATAATTAATTACACTAGAAGTTATATGGTTCCATTGATGCTATCATGTAATAAGAGACACTAACATAACTTTGGCACTTTGAATGGGGCAAATAATAACAATATTTGGCCTTTGCTAAACACAAGGGTAGACCATAGTGCTTCGATTCATTAATACAGTTTTGTCGTTTGTTAAACGTAATGGGATATCACACTTTCTGCATTACAGACGAGAGTACCCCTTCATATAGTTTCTGCACCTCTTTTTGGGTTCTAAATATTCAGGACAATGTCCAAAACTACCAGATGTTGCTATACAATTAATTTTTATACTCAGTTGTCATAAACCACCATTGAATCTAGTCTGAGGAAAATACATATACTTTTTGTTGATGGTGCCATGTGGAATCGCTGGCACACAAAGGGTTAATACTGAGACTAAGTTTACGTCATTAATAAGCTGTCGAGAAAAATACCGTGCATTATTAATGACTGGTGTGTAAATATACAACTTTTATTTCCCCATAACTAATATAATGAAGGTTGTTAGGATGAAAAGCAATCTAATACAAAACAAGAAATTTATTATCAGTACAAATACTATACACAGAAAATGATTAAAAGGGCATGGCAAACAGTGGTACAAAGAACATATAATAAAAAGGTTTAAATACGGCTAAGCATTACAAGGTAAGCATCTAGTCGATACAGTATCCAAAGGGTACGGTGTCGTAGGTGTTACGACAAACCTTCGTTCCGCTAAGTTCCTTCACACCCCCTAATTTCTGTGCTCTGAAGTTGTGAGTTCCCACAACCAGGTGGGGCGGTCGGTCATTACCATCTAAGCTCACTAGCTCCTTCAACGAGTCAAAGTTAACGACCCGCCGATTCGCCTGGTTAATTAGCGTGATGCCCTTCGCCTTGACGATATATTTCAGCTCTTTTCCCACCCTCACCCACACCCATAAGTTTTTGGTCCTGTTGATACAAAGGAGTCAGCGTATGCGATTTTCCATACTCATCCTTAATCTCATCAGTCAACTCTCCAAGGAATTCCCCAATAGGAGGCATGTATTCACCTGCCCTCTCCGTGAATATCACACTATCTGTGTCAGCGTACAAAACCCTCCGTCCAAGAGAATGCAGCAGATGCCACAGCTTGATACGTGCGTATGCCGTTGTGAAACTGGCTAGAGGTATGTTTGTGACACGTGATGTATCTGTAGCCAATTCGGTTCGGTTGTACCTTATTATGTACGTGTTACCAACATTCACGATTTCCATGACCTCTTTATCGGGAGCGTTGGCATAATCCCAGACTTCGCTACAACTTTGAGCTAAATATACATTCCCCTTGGCTGTATTCTGGACAAACTTGCCCCAAAGACTGTTTAGGCACAATTTTGCACTAAAGCGCTTGCCAGGGTTCTTTACAATTTGGGAACGGTCAAGCTGTATACCTTCACGGTCACGGTAACGCTGTATATACGCCGATTTTTCATCTTCGGTGTCAACCCCTCGAGGGTAGCCTGATGCTTCGACCTTATCTTTCAAAAAAGCGTTTATATATGGCGTGAAAAGGTTTGGTAGCTTCTGAAACCTCCACACCTCATGTATCTTCAATATACTGTAGCCATGGGGAACAGCTAGATCCAACTCTGGGCTTGTATATACGCCTCTGATCTTACGCTGATTGATCGTGTGATTACAGGACCCGTTATTCTCCTCTGCACACTTCACGCACAGAGGGAACATGGGTTTGTGATCTATAACAACAGGCAAGATAGGCATCCATAAATCGCGAGGGGGGAACACGTCTACGAAAGAAAGGCCGAAATAGTACCCGTCCAAATTTCTTGAGAACTCGCTGATGGTGGGTAGGTCAGGCCCCACCAGTTTCTCATGCGCACCTACGGGGTACTGATTGTTCTTCATCACGTAGGGATATAAAGAACAGAAGTCGTAGTAATGGAGCTTCACACCCTCCGTAGGCGGAAAGTATAGCTTGAAGGGATTTGTACATCCTCCAAACAAGCTGTCACCGCATTTGAGGGGGTCTACCACCATTGAACGTTTGATGGCCCTTATTTCTTCGCGGTACTGGCCATCTGTTTCCATCCGTGCATTATACTCATGCTCCCACAAGACTTTGTGAGTGAACTGGGAGCCTATAAGTTGATCGCGGTTACGGGTCCATATGAGGCTGTCGGCGGGGGATCTTCCATGGAAATCCCCTATGACGGCACACTCAGGGCGTGGTCATCCGTGCCACCAGCAACCGTTAAAGGAGTACACAGTCTTCTCACCAGTAGCACGGTTTTCGCTTAGACCATCCACCCAAAAAACACGGCCATTGATCATAATGGGTACTTCCCCCGTGTTGCGGGCGTGTTTTATATATACACCTGTCTGCTGCTGTATGTGTATAAGCCAGTAAATAGCCTTATACCCATAACTGCGAGGGGCGTTTCGAGGAATGACGGCTAAGGTGTCTTTAGGCATGAAGTTATTCTTGAACACTGTAAAGCATAATGAGGCGATCGTGGTTGCGACTTGCAGCGGATCACAGTTGAAACGGGTTATGTACATACTTCTAAAGACTTGAAAGCATATTCTAAGTATGCGTACGTCATTCACACAATAACGTTCACATTCATCAGCTATAGTGTAAGGGCTATCTTCATTAAAACTGTTGTGGTAGCGGTCAAAATCTTCACGGTCACTATTATCCATGTTGGTGTAGTTAAAATAGTGCTTGGGGGGTGGTGCACCGACATAATTTAAAGTTTCGCTAGTGAGGAATGTGTAAGGAAATACCCTTTTGAAACTTCAGCGCCAACGCCCATGACCTTGGATAGCTTTGCTAATTTACATGGAGCGAACAGCAAGGTATCTTTAAACTGTACATTACCTCTTATTTGCATCTGTATAAGTTTGTTTCCTCTTTTCAAGGGATCACCCATGAATATCTCGATGATTCGTGCTCAAGCAACTCCTTATAAAGGAATTGTGTGTCAAATTTTGCCGCGTTGTGGGCAAGAATATACATAGTCATTTTTTTGAACTTGTCCGCTAACTTGACAATATAGGACACAAAGAGTTTCACAGGGGAATCTCCTGCAGACACCTTTAAAAATGGTTGTCCGTTTACCACATTTGTGACACTCATCACACTCAACTTCCATGCACTCATCACAGATAGTCTGGCTTACAAGTAGATGTGGGATAACCTCTTTGGTTTTAGCATTCGTATATGCAAAGGTGGGCAGGACCGAGTTCCAAAAGGACCGAACTCCAGGAACTCGGTCCTTTTTAAGGACCGTGAGCGGGAAAGTCTGTCCTTTTCTCAGTGATGACCGAAATGAGGAGCGACGGTCCATTTTTAAGCAATTCCGGACGGTCCGGTCCGGACGGTCTTTTTTAGTGATTTTAGTGTGTTTAGTGATTATTTGAAGTTCTAAAGAAGATGGATCGTTTCCTCCAGAAGACTCAGAAAGAGACTGAGACTGAACTGAAACTTGTTTCAACACCTGGAGGAGACGAAGAATCTACTGATGTTAGCGCTTCAACTTCAAGTCAAGCAACTGGAGCTCCTAGCGGAAGAACTGAACCCGGCAATCCCTGGCCGTACCTGGACAAATACTTTGAATACCTGGGCCCCAAGGGTGAGCAGAACCTGGAGTACAAGTGCTTGCTGTGCCTGCCGAACAAGAACATCCTCTCGACAAGCAACAAAAGCCAAAACAACCTCAAGCGACATGTCTCCAGGCCCCAGGGGAAGGACGTCCTCAAGCCGAAAAGGTCAGGGCTCAGTGACAGCCATTTTGAAATGCGTCTTCTTGAAGGGAAACTCAAGCATTTAACTTAATAACTTTTTTTCATCATTTATGTATTGTATTAATTATAATTTACGTTAATAAAATTAAAGATTTCCGGTGTCCTTAATTTCATTTTTCATTTTAATCAAATTTTTCACTTATATTATATATAAGGACCGAGGACCGAGTCGTTCCTAGGTCCTATCTTCAGAAAGGACCGTGACCGGGACCGGGACCGTCGGTCCTTTTTGAGGCCCGGGTGCCCACCTTTGCGTATATGTTTCTATATCGTAATACACAGTTATACAATGTCTATTTTTAGGCTTAGCGTCTTTCATATATAACATACATGTTTTACTCCGTCCGCCTTATATTCCTCGTGGCATGTAGAACAGTGAATTTCATCACATTTATGCTTAAATTTTCCCCAACTATCCATTGTGTGAAACATACCACACTCACAAATCCTCATTTTCCTACACGTGCCATTCGATTTATGGTGATTAAAACAGATGTTATTGAAAAACATGCGCTTACATACACTACAGTCGCGCTTCTCAGCTTCAACTACACGACTTTCGCATTTGGGGCTTTTACACTGCACACATACCATGTGGCAATCCTTATAATGTTTCAACAGATCATTCGTAAACTCGAGACAACCCTTACACAAATCGTGTTTCTTCCATATTTTCGACTTTTATCATAGTTTACGTAAAGATCTCTGATACGTCTAATAGGAAGGTAAGTTGATCCCACCAGCCCTAAAACAAGTAGGGGTCTTGTACGATCTCTCACACTGCTTTTAAAAACATACGTTGTTCTACCATCTTGATCCATGCCAAACACGGCAAGCCTAACTTTCATCTGTTCTTCTACCTTCGTCAACTCTTCAGGACCCATATTACAGCCAAAATCAAGTTTACAGTCTACAGCCAGTTTACGTGCACGCTCCACTACTGTCGGCAGCCAAATGTTTTTGACCCGTGTATTTAGTACAGTAAACATACGAGCTAAGACTACTGCTATAAATCCGCAGCCACGCTCGGAGTTTATGTGATGTCTGTAAATAGTCTGAGAATTGAAGTTAAGAGTATAAGGGGCGGCCGTATGTCCCACAACACGGGACACGTGGTCAATTTCAACCGTGAAATTCTCCAGGCTAAACTTTGATCCACTTTGAGAAGCTTGTGCAAAACGTGAAAGGATGTAGTCAACATCTGCCACCAGGTTTCTGTAAGGTATTACTATCCAGAACTGATCGCTATCCTCGCTATTTGGCTCAGTCCCAAATGCCAACCTTACTCGGGTCTCCCGATCATTATTGTTCTGAAGAGCATATGCGATGACACATCGAACTACGTTGGATAGTCCTTGTTCGAAGCCCTTCGAATATGCGACTCGGGGCTTAATTCTGACGTTGTAGCGACTTCTAGAAAGTGTATGGGTATTACTCGCATTTTGCATTAAGGTAAGAGATACACCGTTGGATGAATGATAGCTCATTCTCTCTGTATGGATAGCGGTAGCCCTTGAAGGGGCTTGGAATGTTGCAGGTGACGTGTAAGGTTGGAGGTTTTCAGGACATTGTTCATCTGGCTCCCCCGACAATGAGTTTGTCGGCGACGGATATTGGTCCTCAGAGCTGAACGAGTTGCTGTACCTTGTTCGTTTAGCTTCCATACCGCACGTGACAGGAGAGTGATCTTCAACAGGCCTAGATCTTTTAATGCCTGCGGAGGTGTAGAGGTCTTGGATGGTTGCTTGAGGGGTTACCTCAATAGTAGAGTCAAAGGGTCCCTGTTTTTCTTTCGACCCCTTACCGCCACTTGAGCATGTTGGTGGTATGCATTTCGGGATCTTTTAAACAGCTCGTCACACGATGCCCTGGAAAAGAAGAGAAAATTGCTGAATACGAGCTTCTTAAAAACAAACTATACAATAGTTAGATTCTCTAGAAAAATCAAGTTTACAAAGCTATCAACATGTATTATAAGTATCTCCACAGGTTTATCAAAGCTATGTTTATGTTTAGTAGTTATTAAGGCCTGTAGATTCATTGATGAAAAAGTTGCATCATTTTCAAATTCTGTACATGATCATATATATATATATATATATATATATATATTTTTTTTTTTCCAAATGTATTATGCCTTCAAAACATTTTGACTAGTTAAGAAATTTTTTATCAAGAAACATCAAAACTACTTCAAGAGTTTGAGGAATATAAGATACCCTATATGGAATTAAACAGCGGTATTAACCCCAGCACCGTGCTGCTGAAGTATTTATGTGTAAAGGTGATGAATCCATAATATGCGGCAAGAATTACATTCATGCGGGTAAGTGCTTAAAAATACTCTTCTTTTTTTCTTGTTTTTATGCAGGAAGGAGGAGCCTTGGGCGAATGCCCACGAAAACGCACTCTAAGCGTATTCCATAGAGGTGGATAAGACCCTACACAGAGGCATCAACTAAGCGAGGGCTAAGAAACTGCGTAGACAGTACGCTGCACCTAGTCCCTTAGAAGATGTTTTGGCTAGAGAGTATATGCGATCTTTACAGGAAAGATTACGAGAAAGGAAACGCGGGTGTTAAGAGAAGAGGAAAGACTGAGGTGTATATTGTCGAAGACAAGGCTATAGTCCTGTTGAAGAGTGTGACGAGTAGATAGGCAGAGGAACCGAATTTTGATCCAGTGAAAGTCGCAATGTATTCTCTGACCCAATCAGAGATAACAGAAAGCCCAGAAGTCAGGGGTTCCATAGTCGTCCTACACGGATCATAATGCAACTGTTGAGAAGGAAGCTCTGGGAAACGGGTGGAGAAGTTAAGTGTGGGGTCATTGGCATAGGAGCGAATAGGATAGGAAGGGCGAATTAAAAATCATTAATAAATAAAAGGAAAAGTTTGTCTGACAGAGCAGAGTCCCTGAGGAGCACATCTGTTGATAGCGTTAGGAGAAGAATAGAGGTCATCTACAATCGCAGCTATAGGGCGGCTAGAGGGAGAATTAGAGGTGAAGACACAGATAGTAGGATAAAATCCACAGGGCGGCAATTTGGATATTAAAAATTTGTACTACACTCTATCAAAAGTTTTCGATATGTCTAGCGCAATAGCAGGAGTTTCACCGAAATCCTGAAAGGAGGAAGACTCTGATTCAGGGCGATATGCAAAATCGTCGATAGAATTACCCTTGGGGCCCCGTACTGACGATATGAAAGAAGATTGTGAGAAGAGAGATGCTTAAGATTCTTCCTATTAAGGATAGTTTAAAAAATTTTAGATAGGCAAGAAATCAAAACATTTTGACTATAGGTGAAGGGTTTAGGGCGGTTAGCCCTCCTGGGACAGGTTGAATGAAAGCAAACTTTTAGCAGGGAGGTAAAGTACAAGATGATAAACAAAAACGCAGGCGTTTGCCTGTCGGGATGTTAGCATTGAAGCGCAAGAACAACAGGAGGAACCCCATCAGGTCCATACACCGTCCTAGAGATGGTCCCCAGATAGGCCAGAAAGAACATTTTTGGAAACGTTTCTAATTTCAGACATGGTAAAGTCAGAGGGAGGAGGAGATGGAGGAACAGCATCGGAATCATCCATGGTTGAGGTGGAAGCGAAAGTTTGAGTGAAAAGTTTAGCATTGTCAAGAGAAGATCCGGCTGCTGAGCCGTCAGGGGTGGAATAGAGGAGAGAAAGAAGAGGAGGTAGAGTTGTTGAAGAGGTTCTTAGCTAGATGCCTGAAAGAGTGTGTTGAAATTAGCTCATGGTCATTCAGGAAATCCAAAGGTTTTGGTGAACATTGAAATCCCCTAAAATGAAAATTTCAGCAATGGAGAGCGGAAAAGAGTGTATTCCACTTTGGAAGTGACGTAGTTAAAGAATTTTAGATAGGCAGTAGAATTAGGAGAAAGGGAAACAGCGCAGGTGTATTTAGTCTGATAATGAATTGTATGCCGTAGTCAGAGGGTATAGAATTCGGGGTTCAGGAATACGTGAACAAGTTAGGTCATTACGTACATGTACGCAGCATCCGCCTTTGGAGTGAATCTGAGTATAGTGAATGTAAGAGGGTACAGAAATGATGTTACTGACTGTCATCGCAGGAACCTGAGCTTCAGTGAGGGATGAGGTTTGGAAGAGGAGAGGTGGTTTTCAGCAGATTGAAAATTTGAGAAAAGACCACGATTGTTGTAGAAGTTTATGAGTCAGACTGAGGAACATGAACATCTCGACTAGGTGGTAGCAGGCCCCCCCCCCCACTCCCTGCTATCCAGCGTCTGCGTTCCTTGTATCGGTAGCCGGGAACCAGAAGTGGGGGCATTAGAGGCCCCTCCTCAGAATATTCCGAAGTTCTTGAATTTGGCTCCTTTTTTAAATTTTTTAAAAGATTATGTAGTTACACACTACAGTATATGTAGTGAGTAGTAGGGTAAGACGTGACGTGTGTGTGTGTGTGTGTGTGTGTGTGTGTGTGTTGTGTTGTGTTTGGGATCATGCTGGACTGCTCACAGGTTAGATGAGCCACGGAAAAAGATCTGTCTAGCAGAATCGAAAATGCTTCTGTGTCAAACACTATACAGCTGAGCCAAAGGCGGTTGGTTTTAAAACGGGTAGAGGAATAGGGATGTGGAAGGCGGATTCTCAGGTATAGAGATGTATAGACAGCGTGTTCAATTTAAAAAGGTCTTTGATAAATTAAAGGTAAGAGGGGCGACAGTACAATTTCTCTGAGAAATATTGTAGTAGTAACACAGTGACCCACAGGAATGTGATAGTGACCAGATTTGAGCATAGGTTTTGAGCTTTATCAGGAGAAAAGACGGTAAATGAAATTATCTGAATGACAAATAGAAATAAAACTGATGGAGAACTGGTTGAAGAGCAAAAAGAATACTGACTTTTGTAAAGAAGGGGGGTTATAAAAGGATGGTAAAATGACTATATATATATATATATATATATATATATATATACACACACATATATATATATATATATATATATATATATATATATATATATATATATATATGTGTGTAATTATATACAGGGTGGGCCGAAAGTCTGGATCCACAGGAAAATATTTATTTTAATACATAAATTACAACAAATGGTAAATACTTAAAATGAATATCAACTTTAACTCGTAAATGCGTATCCGTGATACTGTACAGTAGTTCGTACTCCAGTATAAATACTCAAATACTTTTTTTTATTCAGCCCAGAAATGGCTTCGAATCTAATAACAGAAGACCGGGTAGAACTTGTGCTCATGTACGCAAGACAGGGCGCTACACACAGAGAAGTTGCTACTGAATTCAATAGAAATCATCCTGATAAGCATCCAGTAACACATGCGACTGTTGGCAAGTTGTTTAAACGTTTCAAAGAAACAGGAAGTGTACATGATCGACGGCGTTCTGGTCGTCCAAAAACTGCAACTGATGAAAATACCTCTGCACTGGTATGTGAAACTTTAACGAATAGTCCAGTAAAGTCAACAAGAAGATTATCAAATGAAACACGCATCTCGAGAACGTCAATTCGAAGAATTATTAAAAATCATAAATGCCATCCCTAAGTGTCTCGATGTCAGAGGCCGCCAATTTGAGCATTTGTTATAATTTGTTGTAGTATTTTCATATAACAATATTGTGAAAAATATCAGAGTAAAAAATAGCCCTACCAATAATTCAGGCATTATCTATAAAATTGGGTGTAAACAATGTGATTCCTTTTACATAGGTCAGACGGGAAAGGATTTGCACACACGTATAAAACAGCATCAATATTCCGTTAGAACAGGACAGTTGTCCTGTGCTCTTTTTGTCCATTTGTCAGAGTTATCCCACTCTATTGATTGGAATAATGCTTCAGTTTTATTTCACTCTAGCAACATTGTTAATAGAAATATTCTTGAGTCTGCCATTATCCAACTTTCAAATAACTTCAATAAGCAAAGGTCTTTTTCAACTCGATCCTGTTGTTTTGAATTCCTTCAAAACAGATTTAGATAAAAAGGGTAGGACGCTAAATCTTTGGTAAACTTGTATGCTACTTTATTAACTTTTAATCTTCATTTTATTTTTATATATATCGAAACTTGACTATAAAAGGCAAAGTGTTAAAACCCGGGCAGATTTCCAGTATAAATTTGTATTTTTATAATTCATTTGATCTTGTGCTAAATATCGATATTTTTCCTTACAAATCTGTATGCCTCTTTGTTAATCCTTTAATTTTTAATTTTTATTTTTACTTCTCTGTTTATTGCATATATATATAATATATATATATGTGTAGATATGTATGTATATATATATATATATATATATGTTTGTGTGTATGTATGTTATTTATTTATTTATTTATTTTTTCTTTCTGTAACCTATATATAGGCCGTAACCTTTTTTATACTTCAGTGTTCCTGAGGATGTCATTAGACGAAAGCGCTTGAGCACCTTTTTGTGTTTCCTTTCCTTCGTGGTTTTATTCATATATATATATATATATATATATATACACAAACTCAGAATGGTTCCCTGAGAACAATATATGTTAAACACAGACCGTGCATGGCACAAGGAACTCTTCTGGGAAAATTAAATCCACTATAGTCCGAATAAGTAATGATAAATGACAAATACCATAGTTTTTTCCTTTTTCATGATTTTAGCCCGACGTGGGCAACGGGTCTCTCGCAAAGAGATCCCATAAATATAGCTTCCCTCACCAGCTATCTGCAAAGCAGACAGGATCCAGCTTTGGGACGTGGATCTAGGGTTTAAAGCAAACCTAGACCCCTACACTCAGAACCTCTATATAAGTAAAAGACTCGTTGCATTCACGTCGTGTTGAATAAATCAAAGAAAAAGGGGGTAACTATTGTATTTTTAGCCAAAAAAACCAAAACTTAAACCTCAACCGGGACATTGACCGTCCACTTTTCAAGGCACGAAACACGTCCGTTTAGTATACACAAACTCAGAATGGTTCCCTGAGAACAATATATGTTAAACACAGACCGTGCATGGCACAAGGAACTCTTCTGGGAAAATTAAATCCACTATAGTCCGAATAAGTAATGATAAATGACAAATACCATAGTTTTTTTCCTTTTTCATGATTTTAGCCCGACGTGGGCAACGGGTCTCTCGCAAAGAGATCCCATAAATATAGCTTCCCTCACCAGCTATCTGCAAAGCAGACAGGATCCAGCTTTGGGACGTGGATCTAGGGTTTAAAGCAAACCTAGACCCCTACACTCAGAACCTCTATATAAGTAAAAGACTCGTTGCATTCACGTCGTGTTGAATAAATCAAAGAAAAAGGGGGTAACTATTGTATTTTTAGCCAAAAAAAACAAAACTTAAACCTCAACGGGACATTGAGCGTCCACTTTTCAAGGCACGAAACACGTCCGTTTAGTATACACAAACTCAGAATGGTTCCCTGAGAACAATATATGTTAAACACAGACCGTGCATGGCACAAGGAACTCTTCTGGGAAAATTAAATCCACTATAGTCCGAATAAGTAATGATAAATGACAAATACCATAGTTTTTTTCCTTTTTCATGATTTTAGCCCGACGTGGGCAACGGGTCTCTCGCAAAGAGATCCCATAAATATAGCTTCCCTCACCAGCTATCTGCAAAGCAGACAGGATCCAGCTTTGGGACGTGGATCTAGGGTTTAAAGCAAACCTAGACCCCTACACTCAGAACCTCTATATAAGTAAAAGACTCGTTGCATTCACGTCGTGTTGAATAAATCAAAGAAAAAGGGGGTAACTATTGTATTTTTAGCCAAAAAAACCAAAACTTAAACCTCAACCTGTCTGCTTTGCAGATAGCTGGTGAGGGAAGCTATATTTATGGGATCTCTTTGCGAGAGACCCGTTGCCCACGTCGGGCTAAAATCATGAAAAAGGAAAAAAACTATGGTATTTGTCATTTATCATTACTTATTCGGACTATAGTGGATTTAATTTTCCCAGAAGAGTTCCTTGTGCCATGCACGGTCTGTGTTTAACATATATTGTTCTCAGGGAACCATTCTGAGTTTGTGTATACTAAACGGACGTGTTTCGTGCGTTGAAAAGTGGACGCTCAATGTCCCGGTTGAGGTTTAAGTTTTGGTTTTTTTGGCTAAAAATACAATAGTTACCCCCTTTTTCTTTGATTTATTCAACACGACGTGAATGCAACGAGTCTTTTACTTATATAGAGGTTCTGAGTGTAGGGGTCTAGGTTTGCTTTAAACCCTAGATCCACGTCCCAAAGCTGGATCCTGTCTGCTTTGCAGATAGCTGGTGAGGGAAGCTATATTTATGGGATCTCTTTGCGAGAGACCCGTTGCCCACGTCGGGCTAAAATCATGAAAAAGGAAAAAAAACTATGGTATTTGTCATTTATCATTACTTATTCGGACTATAGTGGATTTAATTTTCCCAGAAGAGTTCCTTGTGCCATGCACGGTCTGTGTTTAACATATATTGTTCTCAGGGAACCATTCTGAGTTTGTGTATACTAAACGACGTGTTTCGTGCCTTGAAAAGTGGACGCTCAATGTCCCGGTTGAGGTTTAAGTTTTGGTTTTTTTGGCTAAAAATACAATAGTTACCCCCTTTTTCTTTGATTTATTCAACACGACGTGAATGCAACGAGTCTTTTACTTATATAGAGGTTCTGAGTGTAGGGGTCTAGGTTTGCTTTAAACCCTAGATCCACGTCCCAAAGCTGGATCCTGTCTGCTTTGCAGATAGCTGGTGAGGGAAGCTATATTTATGGGATCTCTTTGCGAGAGACCCGTTGCCCACGTCGGGCTAAAATCATGAAAAAGGAAAAAAACTATGGTATTTGTCATTTATCATTACTTATTCGGACTATAGTGGATTTAATTTTCCCAGAAGAGTTCCTTGTGCCATGCACGGTCTGTGTTAACATATATTGTTCTCAGGGAACCATTCTGAGTTTGTGTATACTAAACGGACGTGTTTCGTGCCTTGAAAAGTGGACGCTCAATGTCCCGGTTGAGGTTTAAGTTTTGTTTTTTTTGGCTAAAAATACAATAGTTACCCCCTTTTCTTTGATTTATTCAACACGACGTGAATGCAACGAGTTTTACTTATATAGAGGTTCTGAGTGTAGGGGTCTAGTTTGCTTTAAACCCTAGATCCACGTCCCAAAGCTGGATCCTGTCTGCTTTGCAGATAGTGGTGAGGGAAGCTATATTTATGGGATCTCTTTGCGAGAGACCCGTTGCCCACGTCGGGCTAAAATCATGAAAAAGGAAAAAAACTATGGTATTTGTCATTTATCATTACTTATTCGGACTATAGTGGATTTAATTTTCCCAGAAGAGTTCCTTGTGCCATGCACGGTCTGTGTTTAACATATATTGTTCTCAGGGAACCATTCTGAGTTTGTGTATACTAAACGGACGTGTTTCGTGCCTTGAAAAGTGGACGGTCAATGTCCCGGTTGAGGTTTAAGTTTTAAGTTTGGTTTTTTTTGCTAAAAATACAATAGTTACCCCCTTTTTCTTTGATTTATTCAACACGACGTGAATGCAACGAGTCTTTTACTTATATAGAGGTTCTGAGTGTAGGGGTCTAGGTTTGCTTTAAACCCTAGATCCACGTCCCAAAGCTGGATCCTGTCTGCTTTGCAGATAGCTGGTGAGGGAAGCTATATTTATGGGATCTCTTTGCGAGAGACCCGTTGCCCACGTCGGGCAAAATCATGAAAAAGGAAAAAAAACTATGGTATTTGTCATTTATCATTACTTATTCGGACTATAGTGGATTTAATTTTCCCAGAAAGAGTTCCTTGTGCCATGCACGGTCTGTGTTTAACATATATTGTTCTCAGGGAACCATTCTGAGTTTGTGTATACTAAACGGACGTGTTTCGTGCCTTGAAAAGTGGACGGTCAATGTCCCGGTTGAGGTTTAAGTTTTGGTTTTTTTGGCTAAAAATACAATAGTTACCCCCTTTTTCTTTGATTTATTCAACACGACGTGAATGCAACGAGTCTTTTACTTATATAGAGGTTCTGAGTGTAGGGGTCTAGGTTTGCTTTAAACCCTAGATCCACGTCCCAAAGCTGGATCCTGTCTGCTTTGCAGATAGCTGGTGAGGGAAGCTATATTTATGGGATCTCTTTGCGAGAGACCCGTTGCCCACGTCGGGCTAAAATCATGAAAAAGGAAAAAAACTATGGTATTGTCATTTATCATTACTTATTCGGACTATAGTGGATTTAATTTTCCCAGAAGAGTTCCTTGTGCCATGCACGGTCTGTGTTTAACATATATATATATATATATCTGTCAACCTTTTATGACTAGGCAACGTTGATGTGATGTATTAGGTTTTTGGAATCTCCTGCGGAGTGAGGTTTGGCACTCATTCTCTCCACCAAAGTTTGATGCCCATACTGCCGACTAGCGATTTGTGACTGATTCATGCGTTGAATGTAGTATACATGATGTGAATATGGACATTTTGGTCTAGGGTTTTGGTCTTGGGCTCTAATACAGGGCTATCAGTTCCTTCTGTTAAAGACTCAATGCGTCTCCTGAAAGCTGACGAGTTACGCTTACTGAACCGTAGTGTTCTTTCAATCTTGCAAGGTTAAGGACTTGCATCTCTGTAAGGGTAACTCTGGTCATTCTTCCAGTATCAGACCCAAAATGAGAAATTAAACAAAGAGTATGTACAAGAATTTAAATGTATATGGGCGAGCCAGCACCAATTCTTTGAGTAACTAGCCATGTATAAGAAGTTTGTATAGAACTAAAGCTGCTCTCCTTCAAGCCTGCACAAATATTTACGGAACATCGGAACTGAGTGATGTGTATAAAATGTACTTTTAGAATCCTACATGCGTTGTTCGTTCTCACAAGTTGTTGTTAACCACAGCACCCGACAATATATATATATATATATATATATATATATATATATATATATATATATATATATAATATATATATATATATATATATATATATATATATTACTAAAGTAAAGCATGCTTACATTTCCCCGTTGTTGGATAATCGGTGACTTGGACCCGGAACTGAACGAGGCTGTACAAGCGCGTCAAGTAAATTTTGATCGACGTCCATATCTTGATTGTTTGTGGTCCCCAACGTTTCCTAGAAATATTGGATGAAGGAACAATATAGTACTGTGACACGGAAAACTACATATATGGTGTAGTAATATAATTAACACATAATATTCTTTGTTGGTGATATTATTTATTTTACATTTCTTATTTTTATCTTTTCAGCACTAGTGACGAAAATTAAAACTGTTCTAAACGTATGCCCACATTGTTCATCATGTCTCGTTCTCTTATCTCCGACTGGTTATATACTGTATAATATAGATTTTAAAAAGTGGAAGAGTATCATGCAGAATATTATGTAAATTCAAAATATAAAATTTATTTTATTGCTTTATATAGTTAATTTGCAAATTCTTAGCTAATATTCTTTAAATTACATTGTCACGATCATACAGCTTGATCAGGTTTTTATTTTTGCAAACCTACCATAGGCGCTGGAGGTTGACAACGTAATAATTTAACTGCAGAAAATATCTGCAGCTTATTAAAACGTTAGATGCGAAATTAAGTCGGCTTATTGTAAATAGTTGCAAATTACCATTGAATATGATGTGGGTTAGAACATTACAAGTTTTTAATTTCTCTAAAAATTAATCCGATTCTAAACTCCGAGCGACTCTTTGTTGAAGAGAGACTAAAAATTTTTATGTAGCATGGCACAGTAGTATTATGTAATAACCAAATTATTAATCTAAATATAGGTCGATATTTTGTAGATAACTGATAACTGCAACATAATATATATACAGGGTGAGTCAAAAGTAGCGCCCGATTTCTGTCAGTTGAGTGTTTGTTTGCCATTTGTATTACAGTGTACAAGAAGGTAGAAATAAATGAATGACATGTTTATCTAACCATTTATTCGGGGGAAAATTATTACGGAACTGTACCAAGCTGTTTTACTTGCAATTTTCAAAGTGCCCTCCCTCGTGATCGATGCTCAATTGCAGCCGAGCAGGCACAGAGTGGCACACATGCCTGCAGAGTTCGATATCAATTTCCTCAAACTTTGCAGTGATTTGAGCCTTCAATTCCTGAATGGTACGAGGCTTTTCACGATAAACAAGGTCTTTCATGAGCCCCCAACGAAAGAAATCTGGAGGTGTAAGGTCTGGGGAGCGTGCCGGCCACTCGATCGGACCGCGGCGGCCGATCCACTTTCCGGGAAAGTTTTCATGAAGCCACTGACGAACATGACGTCCATAATGAGGTGGAGCTCCATCTTGCTGGAAATAACAGTCCTGATCTTGTACCCTGGGCCAAAAGAAGGTTTGCAGCATATCCAGGTAAATTTCTGCAGTGACAGATCCCTCAAAGAAAAAGGGTCCAATTATCCCTAATGGAGATATGGCTGCCCAAACTGTCACGCCAGGTAAATTTACCTCCTTCTCAACTGTCACTCTTGGGTTCTCCGCAGCCCAGTAGACACAATTGTGTCTGTTAATTGTGCCGTTAAGCTTAAAACATGCCTCATCTGACCACCAGATGTTGTCTAGCATTGTCTCCTCTTCGTCAAGTTTAGCTAAGAACTCTTCGCAAAATTGAAGACGGCGGTCGTCATCTCCATCATGAAGGGCATGCAGTAAGCGTGGAATGTAAGGTTTCCATTTTTTATGGTGAAGGATACGGATAACACTTGATTGGCTCACTTCCAACTCTGCAGATAAACGGCGAGTTGACTTTTGCGGACTTTGTTCCAGTCTCCTGATGGCTTCTTCAGCCTTAGCTACATTCGTTGCCGTTTTCGGACGACCGGACTTCTTTGCAGTGGCTACCGACCCTGTTGCTTCAAATTTCTCGACAATCAATCGTATGTTTCTTCCCTGGGGTGGGTTAATATCGAATTCCTGTGCCAAACGGCGTGCCGCCATCGTTGGTTGTTCATTACATTTGTAGTAATGTTTCACGGCCGCAATGCGTTGATTCATTGAAAGGTAATTCATGGTTCAATTTGGTGCAAATTCAGTAACTTTCCAAACTCTCAGCAATAACCTGCAAAACAAAAACAAAAATAAATAAACTAAGAAAATTAATAATCTGCAAGACAATTATTAACAACATGACTTCCCAGAAAGAATCTGACAGCCGAAAAAACAGAAATCGGGCGCTACTTTTGACTCACCCTGTATATATATATATATATATATATATATATATATATATATATATATATATATATATATATATATATATATTATGATGTTATAATATTTCAGACCAACAAAGACCCTAGGATCCACTCATGGCTGGTCTACATAATTGTCTTCGTAATTGTGTATTGTGCATGTCCTCCGTGGTGGCGGAACGGACCTACAATTTTACTTGGGTTCCGAACCAAAAAGCCTTAATTTTACTACCTTAAACTATACCCAATCTATCAACATATGCGTCTAATCGAATTTTAAACATGTTTATAGACGTGCTACTAATTATTTCTTCCGGCAAACTATTCCACCTATTTACTATTCTATGCGTAAAAAATTTTTGGCAACTGCTGTCTCGAACCTTCTACTTGTCAACTTACACCCGTTATTTCTAGTCCTATTATAGTGTGATATTTCGAAAAAGCTATCTCTATCTACGTTATCAAACCCATTCATAATTTTAAAAACCTGAATTAGATCACCCCTTAGCCTCCTAGTCTCGAGTGTAGTCAATTTTAACTCCTTAAGCCTATCCTCATACGACTTCGACCTAAGCGACGGAATCATTTTAGTTGCTCGTCTTTGAACTCTTTCAAGTTTGTCTATATCTTTTCGCATATGCGGTTTCCAAAATTGGATCGCGTACTCCAAATGGGGTCTAACTAATGATATATAAAGAAGAACAATAATATCGCGCGATTTGTACTCAAAATTCCTAGCTATAAAACCTAACACTTTGTTCGCTTTATTGACCGCTGCTGTACTTTGTTTCGCTACTTTTAAATCACCAGTGACTATAACTCCTAAATCCCTTTCCCGCTCTACGCTTGCTAACTCCTTCCCTGACATACTTTACGCAAAATTACCGTTACGCGAACCTATGTGTAGAATTTTGCACTTATCGACGTTAAATCTCATTTGCCATGTGACTGACCAATCAACGATTTTATTCAGATCTTCCTGGATTTTACCTCTATCTTCGTCATTAATCGCCCTACCACCCAACTTCGTGTCACCTGCAAACTTTGAAACTGTACTGACTAGGCCGACATCTAAATCGTTAATATATATAAGAAAAAGCAAGGGTCCCAATACAGAACCCTGAGGAACGCCACTCGCTACATTAGCCCAACACGACTCCGCCCCATCGACAGCCACCCTCTGTTTCCTACCTCTCAACCACTCTTCTATCCATTTTATTACTACACCCCTGATTCCATATATATATATATATATATATATATATATATATATATATATTCCATATATATATATATACAGGGTGGGGCACGGGAATCAAGTGTTTTTTGAATAGCTAGTAATCGGCCATTAGGAATGGGAGGGGCGTGCGGTAGGTAGCATTCCATTCCTGGGTTCATAGCATTTAACTTTAACTAACACTCACCTTTATCTTTCAGGTGCCATCATGGAGCAGTGGACGTTAGAACACCGCATGTTCGCGTATGATCATTTTGTTAGGAGTGGCGAGTCAGTGACAGCAGTTCAGCGTGCGTTTCGCCGCAGATTCAACATTCATCGAAATGACTCTGTTCCCGCTCGTGACACAATCTTACGTTGGGTTAACAATCTTCGAACAGGAGGCTCAATAATGAAAACAAAACCGAAGGGGCCGCAACGCACTGTGCGTACTCCAGAGAACGTTGAAAGGGTCAGACAAGCGATGTTGCAAAGCCCAGGCCGCTCTGCTCGGAGACATTCAGCTGCACTCGGAATCAGCAATCGTACTGTTAGACGGATTTTGCATGAAGAATTACATTTTCACCCATACAAGTTAGCGATGGTGCAGGAATTGAATGTAAACGATTGCCCCCAACGACTGAATTTTGCACAGGAAATGCTTGCACTTTATGAGCAGAATGAAAACATGATGGTGGTAATGAGTGATGAAGCCCATTTCCACCTTAATGGGGCCGTCAACAATCAAAACTGTCGGTATTGGGCTGCTGAAAATCCGCGACAACTCCATGAAAAACCGCTGCATAGCCCTAAGGTTACAGTTTGGTGCGCGGTGGGAAAGTTTGGCGTCATCGGTCCCTATTTCTTCGAACAAAATGGGGTTACCGTTACCATAACATCTGGGCGTTACATTGAGATGGTGAACACCTTTTTCATCCCTGAGTTACGAAGAAGGCGTATTGCTCGTCGACATTTGTGGTTTCGGCAAGATGGGGCCACGCCACACACCGCCAGAGCGTCAATGGCTGTTCTTCGCCCCCCGTTTCCCAACCATCTCATTTCGAGATTTGGTGACATTGCATGGCCCCCTCGGTCCCCTGACTTGTCCACATGTGACTTCTTTCTATGGGGGTACCTCAAGTCACGTGTCTACGAAGACAAGCCCCGTACATTAGATGCATTGAAGGAAGCGATCCGTCAACAAATCATCCAAATCAACAGAGACCTGCTGGGAAGAGTGGAGGCCAATTTTCGTAAACGCCTTCAACAATGCGTCGACGGCCAAGGACATCATATGCCAGATATAATTTTCGGTACATGATTATTATGACATGAAATGCTATGTTCTTACGAATGTTGTTCTACCAATATATTTTCTTTACAAAAATAAATATCATTTTCCTGATTATTCCAAAAACACTTGGTTCCCGTGCCCCACCCTGTATATATATATATATATATATATATATAGGCACACCGGACAAAAAATTAGTCACCCCTACTAGCACTGATAGTAGGAAGTTCAAGGTCACACAGAGGGTGCTGATGTAGCATTGGTAAGTGACAAGTAGCGGTGACGTAGCACACAGGATCAGATCTGTTTCGTGAGGTGGTGAAGAACAAAGTGTGTGTTGGATATAGTCTGCAAAATGGGTCGTGAGGCAGACGTTACTCAGTGGCAAAAAGGAGCCATCGTGTTTGGCAGAGCCCACGGACACAAAATGTCTGAAGTAGCCCAATTTGTTGGTGTGTCAACGCGTACTGTCCAGCGAGTTTACAAAGAGTGGTGTAGTTCGCAATCAACTGAAAATCGACGGCGTAACTGTGGCCGGAAAACAATTCTCGACAATAGGGGCCGCCGCCATGTTTCTCTAGTAACTGCAAATCGTTTTCAAACCAGAGAACAATTGCTCCAAGAAACCAATGAGGTTCTCCAGCGACCAATTTCCGAACGGACATTGCGACGAGAACTGCATGCGATGGACATCTGGAGCAGGGTACCACGGAAGAGGCCGCTGTTAACAGCAAGTCACAACTTGGCACGTTATAAATGGGCTCAGAGGCACAAAAACTGGACTGCGGCAGATTGGAAACGTGTAATTTGGTCCGATGAGTCCCGTTTTTGTTTGTTCTCCAATGATGGGAGGCGACGAGTACATCGCAGGTCCAATGAAGCCTTTAATCCTGAATTCGTCGAAGGTGTTGTTCAGGCTGGAGGTGGTTCCGTGATATTCTGGGGATGTTTTTCGTACCACGAAATGGGCCCTCTCGTTCCATTGACGATGAATTTGAACCAGCAGGCGTACCTCCGCATACTAAACTCGCCGGATTCGTGCGGTTATCAAGGCCAGAGGCGCCGTCACACGTTATTAGGTACATTCTGAGAGGGGTGACTAATTTTTTGTCCGGTGTGCTTATATATATATATATATATATATATATATATATATATTTTTTTTTTTATTCGTGAACCAGAAAGGAGTCGAACATCTAGAATGAATTTCACTCAAAGCCTATCCTTAAAAATAGTGATTTATCAGTTAACATGCTAAAAAAGTTTAAAATACTCACAAAACTGGTAAAGGGAGTGAAGTGTTAACAAACTTTCCACTGTGAATATTGCACGGAGAATGAGGTCTACGGTTAGAGTATGGGCTTAAATAGATTCATCTCACTGTGTTGCAATGCATAGATAGTTGCCGTATTTCGCCATAATTTAAATTCGTTGTGTATTTCATTATGTAATTTGGCTAATGCATACCAGCAGATTTCATAGTTTGTTAATGAGAAAAACGAATGGTTTTTTTTTTTTTTTTTTTTTTTTTCCCTTAAGCTTTAGGCTTTACTGGGCTCTTATTAAAAATAAGCAGCTAGCCGTTATAAATTAATAATAATAAAATAAATAAATAAGTAAATAAGTATTATTAATAGTTAAAGCCTGTATTTCAATATTAAACAATATTAATGGACAATATTAAACATTATTAGTGGACATTAATCCAAGATTTTTGTTACTATCCCATTATTAAATGGGATTTTAACTTGGTTTTAAACAAATTTACATTCGCAATATTTTTTATATCGGCATGCAAGTCATTCCATAGTTTCAATCCAATGAAAATGGGTAGTTTTTGAGATGAAGACAATCTAAATTGAGGTATAACAATCTTTGATCTATTTCTGGTCTGATACGGGTGGATTTCTTGATGAGTTACAAAATATCTATTTACCCATTGCAAATTAATGATTTTGCTCTTACACTTGTAAATAAAAATAAAATGTGCCAGTTTGGTTATATCATTGAGCTTTAGTAGGTTTAGCTCTTTAAATAATGCACTAGAGTGATCAAGGAAATCAGCATCAGATAATAACCTTATTGCTCGTTTTTGGATGACAAAGATACCATTTAATGCGTTGTTAGCGGAGTTTCCCCAAACAAGGGTGCAGTATGTTATATAAGGAAGAGCAAGAGTATGATAAAGAGTCAATAAAACTTGTTTAGGGACTACATTTCTAAGTTTAAACATTATAGCAACGCTCCTTGAAATCTTTTTCGCGATATAATTTACATGATCACTCCATTGCAAATTCTTATCTAGCATTACACCAAGAAATTTTGTTACAGTACACTCCTTTATGGTGATTTCATTAACATTGAGTTCATCAAGATATACATTTCTTTTATTAGTAAAAATCATGAAATTTGTTTTACTGGTATTTAGGAAGAGTTTATTGGTGGTCAACCATTTCATTACACTGATGAATTCTGAATGAAATATATTCTTAGCTGTATTAACATCTTTGCAAGAAAAGGAGAGAGTTGTATCATCTGCAAACATTATGAAGTTCAGTATATCAGATGAACGTGGAAGGTCATTTATATATAATAAAAATAACAGTGGACCCAGCACTGAGCCCTGTGGCACACCATGTTTGACAAGCGCTTTAGTGGAGCAAACCTTATTTACTGATACAAAATTATATCTATCGGACAAATAACTTTTAAACCAATCACTGATTGCCCTCTAAAGCCGTAACAATACAATTTATTAAGTAGAATATTATGGTCTATTACATCAAACGCCTTACTCAAATCCATAAATATTGACATCATTATTTCTTTGTTCTCCTTAGCTATATTTACATTTTCCATAAGATTTAAAATAGCCATTTCCGTTGTTCTATTATTACGGAAACCATATTGATTTGGAGATAATAAATTGTAAGATTCTAAATATCGCTGCATTCTACTTTTTACAATTTTTTCGAAAACTTTGCTGAACACAGATAATGAACACACCGGCTTGTAATTTGTTGCTAGTGTAGGATCACCCCCTTTAAAAAGGGGTGTTATACAACCAGTTTTTAGCATTGATGGGAATATTCTTTGGAAATACTTTGATTGATAATTTTAGCCAAAGTTACAGATATCTTATCTTTAACAAGTTTCAAAATAGGTACAGGAATGTTATGAATGTTATTTTTTGTATTTTTTAATTTACCAATAATATTCTGGACCTCAGTAGAGGTAGCAGGAACAAAAGAAAATGAATTTAGTGGGCTGGGTGGCATATATTCTAGAGGTGAGTGATCATTATTTATTAATTGTGAGCGAAGCTTATCCGCTATTGAAGTAAAATGTGCATTTAAAGAGTCTGCAATAGCAGTATCATCAGTGATTTCTTTATTATCAACATTTAATTTCTCTATTGGATTTTTCTTAATTTGTTTAGAAGATTGTTTATGGTTGTCCAAGTGTTTTTCATGTCTCCTTTATGTTTGGAAAATTGATTGTTATAATAGTTATATTTTGCAATTTTGATTATTTTAGTTAATTTGTTTCTGTATTGAGTATATTGTATTCTAGGAATTTTGCTCCGCAATTGCAATTTGAATAATTTATCTCTATTCTTTATTGAAGTGATAATTCCTGGAGTGATCCATGGATTTACGACCTTTTTGTGCAGTCATTTATCTTTGCAACGATAAAATTGAGGGCTCTTCCTTCAATATACAAATATGTATATCCAGCAACTCATATTCCAGACGTTTTTAAACGTATTATAGCGTATTATAATGTAATATAACGTTATGGAAATTTCGCAATCCCTGCCTGTTTGTATAATTCCGGAAAGTTGTTGAAAATGTGGATTAGTAAACTATTGTTAAGAAATTATATTAATCAGTGAAGGTAACTGCTTACAAGTAATGTTTTAAAATTATAGAATGATCCTAAACAAATATATTTAATTTGTGGCTATCCCTCTCATTAAGCAAAATTCCGTTTTCTGTATTGTAATGTGCGTAGAAAACGACTTTTGCAGCATTTAGTGTAACACTATTATAAAATGAGACTGATGATCCTATAATCATTGATCATTTTTCAATCTTGCATATTTCAATAATTTTAAAATAAACGTGTACTTATAGAGATATTATATTTTGTGTTTTCGTCTACACATTCTGCATTATAAAAATGCTTCTGTTTTAAATTCACGTATAATGAAATTCGTGTTATAAATGAAAGAAAAATTAAATTAGGTATTCGTCAAAAATAGTGGATTAACGACAGTAGGACTAAATCAACGATTTTCATTTCGAGTAAAAATATTTAAAATATATCCTCCAATGTTACATGCTAAAGCGCTTTGAAATTAAAATTACATTTGAAACATTATAAAAGAGGCATGTTTGCAGCTATCTCTGAATATGAATGCATAATAGTGACTAGTAGATAGTTTTGTTGTTCGAAATAATGTATCACCTGTATAGTAATTTTTGCACGCTGGTTCCGAAAATAATATTAGTTTTCGACATTACGTAGATAATTTCACAAAATGTCATATTTCACATGACACATGTAAGTAGTTTTCATTAAAACTGAGTCAATTTAATTTTGATTAAAAACTAACGAGATATCATTGAAGGTGAGACGTCAGCATGACGACTCCTTACTGCTGGATGTTGAAATGGGGTGCTACAGAATTATTACATAGAAGAAAAAGAGCAGCGCGTAGGTCCACAAGAAAACTCAGTCTAGATAAAGACATATGTAGTTGACTTAAATAGCATTCTTTCTTTTTAAAGTTGTTTGCATTTGTAATTAGCATAGCAAAACGAAATAGATACCTAATGTAAATTGAAATAAATAATATTTATTTATGTAGCTGCTTTTCCCTTCCAGTTTGCAGAAAATCCTTACGTGATAGGAAAATGGATACCTTATTCGAAATCAGTGTAGTTGATTTATATAAAATCAAATATTAGTAAGAAAACATTACTTACAAATTTCTTATTCGCAGGCCTGTGTAGTTTATAGCCAAAAGTTCGTAACAATAGTAATAAATATTTCTCGTTACAGTTAAATTGCTAGAAAAAATTACATACGTTTTAATTTGATTATTATTAATTAACTAGCCTGGAAAACCTGGCAAGAATGTGAACTGAGATGCCGATTATAATCAACGTACTTAAGAAAGAAATATGCAACTACTGCACGTTAAATCAGTAAAACTTATCAAATATATATATATATATATATATTTTTAATGCAACGTTCATTCGTTTCACGTGCTTAATTGGGAAATATATATATATATATATATATATATATATATATATATATATATATATATTATATATATATATATATATATATATATATATATATATATATATATATATATATATTTGCAACATTCACTCGTTTCACGTGTTTAATTGTGAAATTCATATATATATATATATTTGCAACATCCACACGTTTTACGCGCTTAATTGTGAAATTCATTCCATATATATATTATATATATATATATATATATATATATATATATATATATAATGACGATAGACAAATAATGTTTAAGATGGTAATTGAAGCTAAATAATAATAGGTCTGCCAGTTAAACACTTAATTGTAAGTTTAACTGCATAATGTAGTTTAATAATATTTGTCATATGGACTATAGTCTGCCACTAAGCCTTTTCAATTCATTCCATTTCGCTTCATTTCATATTAGTGTAGAATAAACGAATTTTAATTAGAAAAGCAAAAGTTACCCCTATAATTGAAAATAAGATGTTTTATTTTAATTTTATTTAACATTTTTATTTAACTTCCTATAATACAAATATTAAACAAAGAAATTGTTAATGATTTAAAACGTGATTAATCTGAGTTTGTATTTTGTGATGTTCGCAATTGCTAACATACGAAATCAGTAATACATTTGAAAAGATTATATGGTATTGGATCATAATAATATACACCTCTTATATGTTTTGAGGTCGATGCATAATCTTGTGACCTCTATTAAACCGTTTTTCAGGTATTTATTTTAAGTTTTTATTGCTATTGTCAGAATATTTGCTCCCCCTGCAGCTAAAACTAACGGGAACCGCGAACACGACGAGCGCACCGGAACAAAAAGTACTCGAGTGTTTCTTTTTCTCATAAAAGACCGTGAAGGGTTTTTTTAGAAGGAAGGCGGGGATGGATCTTTTTTTTCTTTTTTAATTTATTTTTAGAATTTAATTTTAATTTTTTTTTTTTTTGAAGGAAGGTGAAGACGAAACTTTTTTTTAAATTTAATTTTTTTTTAAATTTAATTTTTTTTTTTTTGAAAGACCATGAAAGACCTTATAAAGGAGGGACCGTCATGAAGGACAGTGAAGGTTCCTCATGAAGGACGGTGAGGGGGGGAAATTTTCAAATTGATCCATTTCTGTCTCCTCAAATGCGGGCATACTACTCATATTCTATGATAGTAGTTAGTAAATTGTCATAAAACTACTAAAATTAAAATCACAAAAGAAATTTTAGTATTCTGGTTTCATTTTATTTATTTTACGAGTTACTTCACAGTTTTCAACGAAGTTATTCATTAGACTTAGTGTGTAAATGGTCAATTTCATTAAACTGTTTGCGTAATCATGCAAAATCAGTCATACATATTACGAGTACTTTTAGTGAGTATTTTATTAGTAGGATTCATATTCTATGATAGTAGTTAGTAAATTGTCATAAAACTACTAAAATTAAAATCACAAAAGAAACTATAATATATATATATATATATATATATATATATATATATATATATATATATATATATGTGATGGATCGAGTGGTCGGTTTTTCACAACTGCGGTTGCGGTTGTGTTTGCGGTTGTCGAATTTTTTCCAACCGCGGTTGCGGTTGCGGTTATCATATACTAGGAAAAATGCGTAATTATTAACTGGATTTAGCCACTATAGTGCGATTTAGCCACACTTGGTACTATATATACTAAATAGTATTTATTTAGTAAATACCTTATGTTGAACACAAGTTTTGCAATACACCGCTACCGCTATTTGTGTGTTGCAAAACTTGTGTTCAACATAAGGTATTTACTAAATAAATACTATTTAAATGAAGTATATTCTAAACTTATATAGCTATTATGAAAGAATAGGTCAAATTAATTAAAACCATATTTTGCACTAAGTGTGTTACCAGGATGAGGGACGAGGACCCATCGCACTGTTCATCCCACCTACCACTTTCCCCAGCCTCCACCCATTGGAAAGTTATGGATTATTATTCATTTGAAAAACTGATGTCAAACTTAATAACAGGCAGTGTGAATTTCAAGAATAATATTTTTGCTGCATTTTCACCTTTCAAGCGGCAACGCCTCTCATCGTACAACGTTCCCGCTCCACGCATAAGGAGACCCATCATTTTCTTTTTAAAAAAAGAAATATTTCTAATTAACCTAAAATTAAAATTAACTAAGCTTTTACAACCGCAACCGCACTTATGGAACGACGGTTGCGGTTACGGTTGCGGTTGTGAATTTTTGTGCGGTTGTAGTGCGGTTGCGGTTGCGGTTGCGGTTATTCGATCCATCACTAATATATATATATATATACAGGGCGTCCCAAAAAAATGTATACACACTTTAACAGCTGATAGCTCAATTGATGTTTTTTTCTTTCCAAGTTAAACCCATTAGAATTAATAATGGCAGTCAGACTAAGCTTTGAACAAAGGAAATTCATTCTAAAATGCTACTGGAAGTGTGAAAACGCAGTTGAAGTGCAAAGACAGTTTAGGAGGGAGTTTCAAACAGATCCACCAACGCGACTTACCATCACTCGAATTAGAGATAAGTTTGAAGCCGATGGAACTGTTCAGAATGTCCACAAGAAGCGTTCCGGAAGACCACGGACATCGACAAGCCCCACAAAGCAAGAAAGAGTACTGGAAACGTATCACCAAACCAGTCCAAGAAAATCTGTGCGGCAAGCGAGTCGTGAGGTAGGAATCTCAGAATCGTCTGTCCAACGCATTTTGAAGCACTGTCAATGGAAAAGTTACATTCCAAGATTAGTCCATACTATTAATGAAGATGATCCGGACCGAAGAGTGGAGTATTGCGAGTGGTACTTGGCACGATGTGGATGTGGATTGGACGAAGGGGTTTCGTAGAATACTCCCCTCCGCGTTCACCCAACCTCACAACCACTAAGACTTTTTTATGGGGATACTTAAAAGACAAAGTCTACGCTATAAACCTGCAACAGTCGCTGAATTGAGAGCAGCCATTGAACGAGAATGCACACAAATACCAAACGAAATGTTTCGGATGTTTGCGATTCCATTGCTTCGCGTTATCAGCAGTGCCTGGACCAGAACGGACGTCAGTTTGAAAACAGGCGTTGACAAAACAATTAAATAATGTCTGTAGATTCTATTACATTTGAAAATGAAATGTATTTTAAAAACACTGCCTTTATATTATTTAAAGTGTATACATTTTTTGGGACGCCCTGTATATATATATATATATATATATATATATATATATATATATATATATATATATATATATACTTACTTATGTATACTAAAACATAATTCTACTACATTCGATTTTCTCATTATTAAAAGTATATATATATATATATATATATATTTATTATATATATATATATATATATATATATACATTATATATATATTATAGTTTCTTTTGTGATTTATATATATCGTAAATTGATTTGATTGCAGGCCTGGCCGAGATGTTGCTTCCCGCTGATGTGACTGTGGAAACTGAAAGAGCTGCTAAGTAAATTGACGTCTGAAAGAAGGTCAGATATTGATTGGGAAATGTCTCGAAACAACATTACCCTACGGCACTGTAGCATCGCTGCAATTACTTTCTTCATTTCTTTTTTCTTTGTTGTTTCGTCCGCATGAACCGATGAACGAGTGTAAATTAGAACGAATTAATAATATAGGACGAGTAGGAGTCTCTACTATCTTAGGACCGTTACTTTACTTCAACGTTTTCTTAGTGTGTGTGTGTGTAATATAATATATATATATATATATATATATATATTAGTGATGTAGCGGATGTCATTTTTTTCACATCCGCGGATGCGGATGAGATGAGGATGTTTGATTTCAACATCCGCGGTGCGGATGCGGATGTCTACATTTTCGTTATTTTTTAGGATATATTCGAGATTTGTTGTTTAACGTATATAATAAGTTATTATATAGAGAGAGCTGTAGCTATAATGTATATAATTGATAATTGTACAATAATTGCTGTACTTTTCTCTGAACATATAAAATTATATCCAAGCATCTAACTAATATAGAAATCAATTAGTGAATTCGTCTGCAAATAAATTCGTTATATTTTGTTGAGTTTCAGCCACAATTAGAAACCATAATTGTGTTACCAGGTGCGGACGTGAACCCAACTCAAATGCACCCACCGACCTCTTTCCCCAACCTCCTCCACCCTTATAGAAAGAGATCTTTTAATTAGCTTGATAACTATTTATATTAAGTTTAAAGTTTTATTAGGCATATTTATAAATTAGTAATTAAAATAAAGTAAACTAAGATGTTCATCGTTTAATGTTCAAACTTAATTATAGGAAGGTTATGCTTAAGGAACATTAACTTTTCTGCCTTTTCTGCTGCCAGTCTGTTTCTCTTTTCATCATATATTAATCCAGCACTGCTAAATAATCTCTCGCTTGGTACGTTTGTTGGAGGACAGGCTAAATGTTTCCTTGCAAGTTTACTCAAGTATGGATAGATATTCTGCGTATTTTTCCACCAACTAATAGGATTGTCACATGCAGCCAGGCGTTTTTTCTTGGTGATAGCTCTCGATCATTTTTACTACATCTTTTGACATCGCGTAGGTCTCGTCATTGCTGCTTGACTCAAGAAACTGAGAGACAGATTCTGTGATAGATTTGCTTGTTGAAGGTGTTGGTTCTGTCACTGAAACTTTTATTCTTTTGGTGGGTGGCGAAGCGACAGATTCAAGAGATTGAAGCTCTTCAACTGCTTTGCCAAGTGATGATTTAACTCGTTCTAATGTACTGTAGGTGAAAATAACTTAGCTTTGTAACGTGAATCTAAGTAGGTTGCAAGAGAGTAACTTCATACAAGAACAGCATCTCGTCTTGTCGCTTGCATCACTTTTGCGCACAATGAACTAGTTCTATTAATATAGTAGAATTTGATAATTTCCGCTTATTAATGACATTTTATCTCAACGGTCCACATCCGCACGACATCCGCAGTCCAAAGTGCGGATGCGGGTGCGGATGCGGATGCGAGAAAATGTGCGGATGTTCCGCGGATGAGGATGCGGATGCGGATGTAACCTACATCACTAATATATATATATATATATACAGGATGGGAAAAAAGTCTTCAAGGATTTTATACATACAACGTTTATACAGATAAGTGTTCAACTGATAAAACAAATCAAACAAAAAGTCTATAAGAATTTTATTCATACAAATATTTTGTTAAATTGTAATTTAATCTTCAAATAGTTCTCCATCCGCTATGATACATTTGTGGATTCTCTCTGAGAAACTTTTCATTGTTCTTCTGAACATATCGAGTGGGATCCTTTTCAGTTGTTCATCTATTCTGCTGCCAAAGGCTTTCACATTTGGATAGATGAAACCAGGAGTGTAGAGTTTATCACGCAAATAAGCCCAAAGCTGGCCACTCGATGGGACCTCGCCGCCCAAGCCATCTTCCTTCAACGTTGGTATCCAGAATCTCACGGGCAGCTGCAGAGTAATATGGCGGCGCTCCATCATGTTCCTAAAGCCAATTCCTGCCAACGCCATTAGTAAACTTTGACAAAACTTTGTATCTCAGTACCTGGCAATAGTGTTTTCCATCCATCGTATCTCTCGATATGTCAAAGGAAACGACATAACCAATGCACGCCCAAACAAACTGTTAGTGTAGCCGTTTTAACAGGTTTACCAAATCGTATTTTGGGATTTTTTTCCCCCAGTAGTGAACGTTGTGTTTGTTTCCTTTACTCGTTAAACCGAAGACACATTCATCTGAAAATTTGATCTTTCGAAGGAAATCTGGATCACTGTTGAACTTTTGCCTCGTTGTTTCAGCAAACTGCAGCTGTCTATCAGAATCATCGTCGTATATGAGCTGAGAGTAAATGAGTTGTAATCGTGGTACTCCTGTGATTTTAACATTTTTGCTACTGAAAATTTAGAAATACCAAATTCGTCTGCAACCTTTTTCGTTGAAGTTGTTGGATCGACTTGAAAACTGGCGAGGACATTTTCTTTGTTGTTGTCTCCTATCGCCGTTACTGGCCTTCCGCTCTTTGGACGATCTTTTACCAGGCTCCCTGTTTCCAAAAGTTTGAGTATTTGGCGGTAGTTTATTATATTTTTGTTGAAATAAACGCAAACTTTCTTCAGAACTATTACAAGAAATAGCCCACGATACAAGATACGCTTTTTCTTCATGGTTGTATTCTATCCTTACTGGCCCGTCTAGCAGTTATTGTAAGATTTTATTCCGAAAATATAATGAACGAAGAGCTAATTAAATTGATGACACTGCCTGAGAAAACCACAGGACAGGATATTATGAATGAATTGAAGAAGGAATTCATCCTAATGGGTATTAATTTCAGAAATATTGTATCTGTGACGACTGATGGAGCTCCGGGTATGATTGGAAAAAATGTTGGATTTGTTTAATTACTTAAACAAGAAGTGAAACACCCTTCAGTTGAATTTCATTGTATTTTACACCAAGAAGCTCTTTGGGTAAAAAAAAAGTTTAAAATCACTTGAAAATGTGATGTCTCTTGTGACAAAGATTGTCAATTTTATAATTGCTCATGATCTTAACAAATGTCAATTTACCAAACTATTAGATGAGGTTGACTCAATTTTCTGGGTTAGTCATGTATAACATTGTCAGATGGTTAAGTCGTGATCACGTTTTGAATCGCTTTGTTGAATTGTTAGAAGAAATAAGATATTTTTTTAATAAATAGGAACATGAATATCCAGAACTGATTGACATGAATTAGTTGAATGACTTACATTTTTTCGCTGATTTCACATTGCATTACAATGCTTTAAAAAAAAAGTTGCAAGGTCGCGGCTGTGTTGTATCATCAATGTTTGAAAATATTAAAGCTTTTGAAAAAAAAACTGAATATTTTCTCAAAAGATCTGGAAGAAAAATTGAAATATTTTCCATTATTGCAGAAACACTTCTTGACTTCAAAATATTTTGCAGACAATGAAGAAAATAAATCGGACATGCTCAAAAAGTACTCTTCAATAATAAGAGATGTCAGACAATCACTTTCAGAGAGGTTTTCACAATTCCGACATATTGATGCAACATTACAATTCATCCAATTCCCCCATACTATTCAATTTGAAAATCTTCAGTTATCAGCGTTTCATTGGCTTGACATTGGTAATTTAGAAATGGAATTAGTTGACTTCCAAGAAAGTGCAGTATGGAAGACTAAATTTATTGATCTTAATCTGAAGTTACAAGAAAAGGAATTGGAGTCAACAATTTTGGGTGTAACCAGATAACAACAATCAATAGAAAGAGTAGAGAATCTTATTCTTGCAGAATGGAACTCTTTACCAAATTCGTTTGCATCAATGAAAAAGCTAGCATTAGCTCTGCTAACAATGTTTGGTTCATGTTATTCACGTGAACATTTATTTTCCTCCATGAATTTCGTCAAATCCACCACTAGAAATCGCCTTGGCACAGATATGAGTACTGTAGGTGTGAGACTAAAGACAACTAAATAAACCTCGGATCAAAACATTAGCAGCTAAAATCCAACAAGTTTTTCACTAAAAATAGTAAGTAAATAAATTATTGTGACCCAATTTCGTTTTTTTAAATCAAAAGTAACAAAAATGACCCGCCAGCAAAAACAAAAACAGTTCGCCACCACTGGCCTTGGACCTAGGGCCTTCCGGTTCTAGCCTAGTTATTCCTGGATTTGTATAGTTGCTTTAAAAAGTATCGCATATACTGCAGTGATATCATTGGAATTTATTTATTATTAACAAGTTATTTGTATGTATAAAATCCTTAAAGATTTTTCTCCCACCCTGTATGTATATATATATATATATATATATATATATATATATATATATATATATATATATATTGTGTGTGTGTATATATACACACTGTGTGTGTGTGTATATATATATATATATATATATATACACAGAGTGTCTCAGAAGTCGCACACCATAGGCTTTATTCAGACTTACGAGGTTTACGAGTCGAAATGGTTTATAAATGATGTTTAATCACAATATATGTTCGATAATGTTCGAATAATAAATTAATAGTATGTACAGTTAATCAAAAAGCTATCTTAAAATAATTAAATTGAATGAAGCTATATTAGCCAATGGTGCGCAACTTCTGAGACACCATTGGCTAATATAGCTTCATTCAATTTAATTATTTTAAGATAGCCTTTTGATTAATTATGCATGCTATTAATTTTATTATTCGAAAATTATCGAACATACATTGTAATTAAACATCACTTATAAACCATTTCGATTCGTAAACGTCGTAAGTCTGAATAAAGCCTATGGTGCGCGACTTCTGAGACACCCTGTATATATGGGATTTGTCTCCTGCCAATAAACTTTATCTTTATCATTATTAGTTAATTTATTACACATATATACATATTGCATAAGTTATTTCTCTCTCAACAATGCTAATTAAAATTAAATAATTCAGATATAGATTTTAGTTCCTTTAAAATGTTCGAAGTGTGCGGATGAAACGTTAGGTTATAATCAATATATAACGAAAGCTTAACTGCGTTTTACTCCAGAATTGTCCTCAACAAATTTTCTTTTGTTGAAATAGATGCATTCACGGAGTTAGAAAAGGCTGCTAATAGCTATTATTATTATTAGTAGTAGTAGTAGTTTTTAAAGGAATGCAGATTTTGTTTGAGTCACGTCTCCTCATCTGCTTCCTTCTGTGACGGAGGCAAATCTGTTATTTATTGGAAGTTTATTGAATTTTTTAAAATTTTAATTTAATTTATAATTAGTTACTACTTTCAGTTACCGCCTTCGCGCGCGTGAATTGGCGGAGGAACTTCACGATCAGCCATTGACTCCCTCAGAACGACTCATTTTCCACGTCGAAAACGTTGTGAGGAGACCGCACTCCGTCAGGTAATTTAGAAGTAACAGTGGAATCACAATTTCCGAGCGGGTTAATGTTGCAAATAACCGTTACTGTATAACAGAGGAGCCGCTAAACCATTTTTTCTTTCCATTCCACGGATTATTTCAGCCGGTAACTAATTTGTGACTGAAGCAAACTGGAGGTCGAACCTCTCTCTATCTTTTAGTGTCGTGTCCGTTAATTCAACCACATATACCCGCTTGCCGCGGTCTTTCAAGGGAGATCATCTAGTTTGAAGAATTTGGTTTCAGAATTGAAGCACAGTAATATACAGTAGATGTCTTCTTAGATAATCCGCATCCACTAATGGAAATAAAAACTATTCTGGGTACTTTCCTGTTATCCCGGACCCCAGACATTTTGCCGAAAATATCACAACTTCTCCTAAAGGAGCTTTTCCGAAATTTGGACTGTTTCCTATTTTTTTGAAAATAAGATATTTAATGTAAATGTTTATGCTGATTTAAAAAATAGGTGCTGGTTAAGTGTGCGGTCTACCTACGATTGGTTAGGTTTAATCATGATATTTTCGTTAAAACTAACGAAAATATCATGACTAAACCTAACCAATCGTCAAGGGCGATTGACAATGGGATGTAAACAAACAATTAGTAAACAAGATAAGAAGCTATAATTAAAAGGTAGACCGCCGAATCGTAGGTAGACCGCACACTTAACCAGCACCAAAAAATGTAAGTCGTTTTTTGGAGAAATGAACGGTTCAAAAGTTATGTTTGTTATTGTAATTTTGTATTAGGTTAAAACTAATACAAGAGTTACTGTGTTCTTTAGTAATATTGGCTTATGTCAATAAGTATTTATGTGAATAGATTTCAACCGTTATTTTTCTGTCGCCACACGTATTCTATTCGCACAAGTAGGTATCAATCAGGTCAACTGAATGCCCAGTTAGGTCAACTGAATGCCCGGTTAGGTCAACTGAATGCCCGATTAGATTAATTGAATACCCAGTTAGGTTAATCGTACGCCCTTGACGATTGGTTAGGTTAAGTCGTGATATTTTCGTTAGTTTTAACATTATCTAATATGAGAATAAAAACCCACTCTAATAGACAGATAGTTTTAAAATTTGTTCGAATGTACTTAATGAAAATGCCCCTCCTGTCTCGAGAGAATGGAATCCAACCTAGGTGCGAATTTCTTAACGGTCGATCCCTGAACTGTTTTTCCCTCTTGTTTTGTTTCATTTGTGTTTCTGTATCCACCCGAGGAGGATGCCAGTGGGCGTCGAAACTGTCGTGGAAATAAACTCTGTCTATTAGAGTGGGTTTTTATTCTCATATTTTGACCTTCACGTAAAAAAGTGAAGTTTTTTGCATTTATTATCTAATATCTATAGAAAAGCTGAAATTTGTCAAAAATAGTATTAACAATATGACAAATCAATATATACACGCAAAAGATTTTTCTACAGTAACTATAGGTAAACTAGAACACCGTGTAACTTTTAAAATAATAATTTCTCCAAAAAGGACTTACATTTTTGAAATGAGCGTAAAAATCTACATTAAATATCTTATTTTCAAAAAACTAAGAAACAGTCCACATTTCGGAAAAGGCCCAACCTAACCAATTGTCAAGGGCCTACAGTTGACTTAACCGTATTTCTTGTATGTCAATAATGAGACTTTAAAAGATTATTAATAATAATAATAATAACAACTGAAAAACCGGTGCTTTCCTATTAGGTCAACTGTATGCCCTTGACAATTGGTTAGGTTAAGTTGTGATATTTTCGGCAAAAAGTCTGGGGCCCGGGATAACAGGAAAGTGCCCTATTCTGTTTTCCAACCAGACAATTAAGCCATTACACGCCTATATTACATTCTTTTACTCGTGTAAACACGGTGAAAGTAAGATTGAAGTATTACAATTTGGTTTTAAATAATGCAAACTATTTGCCCATCAGTCGTAGACCTAAATTTAAACTTAACGTAAAAATCACAATAAATATTTGCTCTGAATTAACAGTTAATTTCCACATATAACTACCAAGAATACATAATTTATATTTTCAGTGTTAACCTCGCGTAACATTCTTCCTTTGTACGTAAGACCCCAAAAATAGGAATCTTATTCTTAAATCCGATGTTACTTTTTGAAACTGAATCAATATTCTGAAATAGTGAAAATTTAAAAAAATGACCTTAAGTTCTTTAATGATATTTAAATACCAAATTTATAACATAAATATTTAAAGAACGCGACGAATCTGCATTAAAATCATATTACATTATTTATTTAAGTCTATAATTACGCTTAACATTATTAAAAGCGTAGATTGAAAGGTTCTACGTAAAATACCAGTAAACTTCATTTTCTCTAAAAAGATACGTCACTCGGTACGAAGGCGGCTAAATCTCTTCGGGCATTCGTATACCCTATAATCGTAACATAGGTTTGAATAGTTTGTCCTTATAAGTTAACGGAGTTTAGAAGCGAACGTGTGAGCATATACAAATGAATATAAATAAATTATTATAACTTTATTTCGCCTTGTAAGCAAGTTCGTGAAGACATTTCTTTACTCGCTTCTCGAAATGTCGAATACTCACGGTTGAGTTAATTGTGATCTTTCGGGGCAGTGATTCTGCCCTCATGAAACATCAGAGAAACGTTAATACGAGTCTTTTTATCTTTTTATCAAGCCTCAATTTCATTATGAGCTCGTGAATAAATTATTTAAGTAATAAGTAAAAGAGATATTATTATTATTATTATTATTATTATTTTATTAAAATAGATGTCTTCCCAATCTCAGTTATTTACATTCTTCGTCCCAGAAACAAAAATGTCAGAAGAGGTTCTCTCAAAAGCACATTTTACAGAAGTGCATCGTCTCATCTCAGTATTCCTGAAATGAACCAGTTAACTTCGTCTAATCTTATATTGTTTAATATAAGTGCTTCTCATTAGCGCTGCTTATGAAAATTGCCTTAACTTCGTAAATAATAAACCGGTCATGGTGAATTTTTGCCCGAAAAAAGCCGTACATGACGCACTGAGGTAGGTAGCAACATTCGCCTGAAGATATGCCCTATCATTATGCACAAAGTATACGAATATTCTCAAAGAAGAACCTCCCTGTTCTCCATTCAACACCTTTTCATGCAGAATCATGCTCACAAAATTGGTGTGTAGTGAGTAATAAGCGCAACGAAGGTCAGTGGGACAGTTTTTTTCTAAGGAACTATTTACACAGATGGAAACATTACCATATTTGATGAAGACAGTGCGAGATGTTATTTACTGGAAAGGAGCAAACAAAACGCCTTCCTTGGTGACCGAATCAGTATATAGGAAAGATTCGTAGTCACCAATATCTCTCGATGATACTGGTAGATTTCTTTCTCTGGGTTATTTAAAAGAATAAACTGTTTTTAGCAGTCATCCCCTGCCCACAACATCACAAACAACCTTCAAGACATTAAGATGACATTGGCAGCTTCCCTCTCAAATATACTTGGAGAGCAATAATGAGTATCAATTCCAGCAATTACTGTAATTGAATCACGCAAAGTATACGGTTCTGCTTATGGAAAAAATCTGCGTGCTCTGCTTGTTCATTATGCCGAAGTCAAGGTGATTTTCATCGGTTACGTTACATTACATTTGGAAAAAACACACAAAACACCCACCATCCCTGACTTCACGGCGATCCGTCAAGATCGTACTGGGGGTCACGGGGGTGGACTCATCACTTAGGTAAAAGCATTAGCTACACTGATGCCACCCAAAACATTACAAACGCAATCCAAGCGGATAACACGATAGAAATACAGGCAGTTAACATTAAAACGCGCGCAAAACACAACACCACACTCATCAACATTTACATTCTACCAGATAGTTCACCCTAGGTGCCACCCAATTACAGTCCACAGGTACACAATCTGACCTTTCTCACTAATGTCATCTTAGGAGGAGACTTCAACGCTAAAGACACTAGTTGGTACCTGCACAGCCAAAGCAACACCAGAGGCGCCAACATAGCCACACAACTAAACAGCCTCTTCATTCTTAACAACACAGAGAACATACACATATACCACATCAAGCAGGATACTCAAACTCCTCCCAAGACATAACGTTCTGTTCCCCCTCACTAGCAACACATACACACTGGAGAACAGAAAAACAACTGTCATCAGACCACCTGCCCATCATCATTACAACACGTTCTACACTCTGCCCCAAAAACCTTAGGTACACTTACAGAAATTACAAGACAGCTGATTGGGAACAGTTCAAAATACAGCCTGAGGAACAATTCACCACATTAAACAGCACACCCATCATAAACATCAATACAACACTCGAGACATTCAATCAGATCATCAATAATGCAAACAAATACATACCCAAGGACAACATTAGGAAATACAACCCAAATTACACAGAGAAATAGCCCACCTCATAAGGCAACGTAACAACCGCAAACATAACACACAAACACCAAACACAGAAGCCATAAAACAGCAGTTACAACAGCTCAACAACACACTTAAAGAAAAACAAACAGAAACATTTAGGGAATTCATAACAACACTAAACCACTCCACAGATACATCCAGGCTATACAAGACTATAAACAGCATTACCCACTCTAACAGCGGCATTCACACCTCACACGCGGCTATCTGTCGCAGCCAAAATAATATCCCAACATATACACAACAAGCTAACATTCTAGTTAATCACTACGCAAAGATAAGTCACTTAAACAGAGACAACAACCAGAAACACGCAGACAGACAAACAGCCAGACATAAGAAAACCTACAGACTCAACACGACCATTACACCCTTCAACACAAACCAGACCACCAAGATCATCAAAAACATTAAGAATTCGAAGGCTACTGGACCAGACAACATATCTAACATACACCTTAAACACTTGGGCCCACAGGGAATACTAACTCTCACAAACATCAGCACATATTCATACCAACACTGTATTATTCCTAACATATGGAAACAAGGTAAAATTATTACACTACTCAAACCAAACAAATATCCAACAGAACCAGCTTCCTATAGACCCATTACTTTACTATGCACACCTCCCAAAGTAACAGAAGGACTAATCTTACAAATCACCAACCCATGCATACCACTATCACCTACTCAACATGGATTCAGACCTCACCACTCAATCACGACATTACTTACTAACCTCACGCAGCACATCATGGATGGCATCAACTCCAGACGACCAGCTCAACGTACACTATTAGCAACAATAGACATTAGTAAAGCATTTGATACTATCTCACGCTTCCCTCTCATAAACAAAATACTCAACACAAACATGCACAATAACACCAAAAGGTGGTTGAGCAACTATCTTTCAGGAAGGTACTCACATATTACATTTAATGGCAAGTCATCCAGAAACAAGCTTTTTCGGAACGGGGTCCCTCAAGGCTCTGTTCTCTCACCAACACTGTTCAACTTAAACATGCATGACATTCCAACACCCATAGATAACAAGCTTACCTTATCATCATATGCAGATGACATCACTCTAACATCCACCCACAACAACATCGACACCGCTACAAATAACCTACAAACATATATAAACAGTATACAAGACTGGCTCTCACACAATAGACTCAAAGTAGTGCCCACAAAATCAACCATCACCTTGCTAACAAGCAACACAAAAGAACACCAGATAACTCCACAGCTTACACTAAACAACACCAAATTCCACACACTCACAGGACCAAAATACTTGGGGTCACATACAACACATCATTATCTTTTGCAAACCACATTCAGGACATTAAAAACAAATGTACGTCAAGACTTAACACGCTTAGGGTATTAACAGGCACAAACTTTGGACACCAGCAGGAAACAACATCACTCGTGTACAAACAATATATTCGCTCAGTTATGGACTATGCTAGCCCATGCTGGGCACCCATTATCTCAAATACACACGTAAACACCTTACAGACAATACAAAACAACGCACTTCGTATCATTACAGGATGTACTCAAACAACACCAATAGAACACCTGCACACAGAAACAAAAATACTGAAAATTAGGGAACATTTAAACACGAAGGGAACACAATTCATGGCAGTAGCGACAACTAACCCACAACACCCTTGCCACTACATGTACAATCATGCACCAACACCTCGCACCATTAAGGTAACACCAGAGAGACATTATAACCAAATACTCCATTCCATACCACGCCCCACAGACATCACACAGTACAGAAAACACACACACACACCTAACCCACAAAGTACTGACACGACTCGGTCCGAATGCGGTCCTAGGTGCGAAGCTGCCACCCATTGACAAGTCAGAGCAGATCGGATCGAGTTAACTTAGCACGATTCCGATGTGGACACCACCCCAACTCAACTCCACAGACGACACCTGCCACCTGTGCCAGGACACACCACAAACAAATGAGCACATTATGACAGACTGTACCGCTCTAGCACGACGTAGAACACAACACAACATCACTAGTGCGCTGAACCTCTGGTCCACTCCGGAGAGGGCGATCGGTTACCTGAGTGCCGCCGGCTTGCTCGATCAGGGTGGGCTGATCGGCTGACCAACAACAGCAACAACATTTGGAAAACACGAAGCCACCTGGGCCTGGCGAGGTTATTCAAGTCATAAACGAGCTAAGGCTATATTTTATAGTCAAATTTTGCAAAAATGTTAATTTCAAGTCAGCTAATTCACCTTAAACGATTTGCAGAGCTACCAAAGTAGCCTACATACTGTAACTTGAGCTAAAATATACATTATTTATACACTTCATAAACTGTCTCTTTCATTCATAAAAACGTTCAATTTTTTTCTTAAAATACATTGAATGTTATACAAATGAAATTCTAATTCAATATCATTTTAAAAAAATGTGTTTAAAGTGTTGCATTTTATTTCATTAATGGAAGTTGTTGGTTGTTGCAGGTACAAAATCTACGGTTCCAATTTACCTCTTCTTCAGCAGACAAACGCCGATGTTTATTTGGTGCTTTTGATTCTTCTTGCGTTCATCTTCACAGTCTTCATCCTCACCTTTATCAAAGTCTTTCCTCTCGTCAGAAAAACTCTCAAAACTAAAAAGGATTAAAACTCAAATTCATTATTTTCCATTATTATATAGGTTATATATATATATATATATACATACAGGGTGGTGCAAAAGTCAGGAGACAAAGGAGCCAGAGAGAATGTATCTTTTCCGTTCTATGGCCACCACTATGTTTAAATAAAAAATAAGTTTTTAGTTAAAAAATTTATAATTTATACACTGATGAGCAGGATATAAATCCCATACAATAGTATAATATTGCTGAAGGTAACAAACGATAAGATAAATCAAACAATAATAAATTTTAAAAATTAAAAATTATGACTAAAAAAGAGATAAAAATAAGATACGTACTCAAACAATTAATAATAAAAATTACCCACTGACTGCTAATTTACAAAAAGAAGAAGAAAAAGAAATAAAAATAAAAGGCACACGTAATGATAATGATATATATATATAATGCAAACTCACAAGGAAAAAATAAATGATTGCAAGGTCTTTCGTGAATTCAGCAGTACACCTCGTACGTCATTCCCTGACGAGGTGTACTGCTGAATCCACGAAAGGCCTTCGAATATTTTTTCTTTTTCCTTGTGAGTTTGCATCATTCATTCATTTCACATGCTTAATTGTGAAATTCATACAGGGTGATTCATAAATGTGTCTCATAAATCGTAGGGTGTATTCTGAGACAAAAGTGAAGAAAAAAGACCGGATCACCTGAAGATCTTCCCCCCCAGAGTGTCCACCTGAAGATCTTCCCCCCCCCCCAGCCCGATCTACCTGAAGATACTTCACCCCAGTCCGCTCCACCTGGAGATACTCCCCCTAGTTTTGACAGTAAACTAACGAAAATATCACGACTTAACCTAACCAATCATCAAGAGCGTACAGCTAGTTGACCTAACCGGGCATATATATATATATGTCCTAATCCAACTGAAGATCTCCTCCCCCCCAGCTCTACCTGGGGGAACATCTTCAGGTGATTCAAAAGACCATATAAACATAGGTCGAGAAACCCGTAGGTTTGGAGCTATAGCACGCGACAGAAAAATAAAAATCTTAATCCTGACAGGTGGATAGGGCGCGGTGGTCCTTTTCCGTGGCCATTTCGGTCACCAAATTTAAATCCTCTTGAGTATTACTTGTTGGGTCATTTAAAAATAATAGTTTATGTTGCAGAAGTCCGAGCACGTAATGAATTGTGGTAACAAGTTTGAGACAATTGCGAAGCGATCCGCAATACTCCAGGAATTTTTGAGTGTGTCAGATAATCACAGATGCGACGTGCTGAGGCATGCATTCAAGAAGTAGGAAAGAATTTCGAACATTTACTTTAAAGAAGCAAATGTATCACACTGTGTATTTGCAGAAAATGTAAAAAATCTTCAAGGGTTCTCGACCTGTTTATATGGTCTTTTTTCTTCACTTTTGTCTCAAGAATACACCCTACGATTTATGAAACACATTTATGAATCACCCAGTATATATATATTTTATTTATTGTGCCTATATTTTGTCTGGAATAACAAAACCTCTTTGGTTACTCAACCAAGAAAACATAAAATATAAAATTAACTCTTGAAATACTTACAAACATGAAACCATGAAAAACTAAACTTAATAATTGTTAACATATGTTTAGCTTTATGTCGAAATTAATAAGTAGTTTAATGTGTGTGTGTGAGGTGTGTGTGTCTGTGAGAGAGAGAGAGAGAGATAACTGAATATGGCATTTATATGGTTTCCTCTATAATGTTTAAAAATTAAATAATTTTAAATGATTTATAAAATAATTTTAATGAAGAGAAATTAAATCCAAAATTACATTAATAATAAAAAACTTGTATTAGGGCTTATTTGCGCATTTTATCTTCAGAATGAGACTACCCGCCGTACGGGACGGGTGTATTAAAGGTGAGCTCCTACATGAACTTCATAAAAGGGGCAAATGTATTTACATTCAGTGATGTGCTTCTACGGACGTTAAATTAACCTAATATCTAATAAGTTCCAGTGTTAATTTAATAAATGATCGCAATAGTGATTTAAAATAGTATTAATTAAACCCACGAATAAGTGATTTAATTAAGATAAAACATTAGAAAAAAGTTTGAGCACGCGGTCAATCTTAGTTGATTTTTTTCTGTATTGTCTCCTTATTTGGGTGTACTCGCGCAAAGGTGAGTAATGCGAATTTACTTCTCTTATTCATTCCTGAACTCACGTTAATTAACTTGAAACACACAAACTGTCGAAGGAATTTTACGTCCAACTAAAGACACATTACGTAGAAAGGGTTTTTAAGTCGTTAAACACGAAATTGTCGACAGATGTAAAGGAGGCGCACGTAGGAGTAGATCTTGCTTGACCTTGCACACTGCCCAACTCCACTTCCAAAGAATAATCCTTTATAATTCTATTTACGAATGCATTTTTTCATTTTATTCAGCTTAAGAATAGGGTATTATTATTATTATAACATTTTTTCATTGTCATTAAGCGTAATTTTTTGTAATATTAAATTGGAAATACAATAAATATTTTAAAATATTTAAATAAAAAATAAGTGAATTGAATGTGAAGTGGGAAATTACATTATAATTGCGCACACTTTTACAAACGTTTAAAAACTTTGATGATCAAACTTTAAAATTATTCTTTATTGTTTGACGAGATTAACTCTCAAGGTGCTTCCCAATTTCGGCTATTTTTGGATTGCTTCTTACACTTCCTTTAAATCACCATTTTATATATATTATATATATATACGTGTGTGGGTGTGTGTGTATATATATATATATACACACACACGTCTGTGTGTGTGTGTGTGTGTGCGCGCGCGCGACCTAAATTTCGGATAATGCTTTTAAGTTTGGAAATCTGATCTTGAATTGCATTTCTACTGGAATGAAAAAAAATGTACTTTTTCGAATGTGTTTGAATGGATGACTTATCTCCGTGAATGAAAAATTCTATTGTTTCTTTTTATCCCGCTGCTTATTTGGTATCATTTATATTATTTTATCATTATTTAGGTCTGTTCTTTATTGTATTTTGTATACACAAGTTCATTAAATTTATGCAGACGTTAACTATAACAATACTGTAGTCTGTTCCTTTTTATATACATACAGTACAATAACTGTACTCACCTTACGGAACATAACATACGCATGTATAACATAACTATATATATATATATATATATATATACAAACTCAGAATGGTTCCCTGAGAACATTATATGTTAAACACAGACCGTGCATGGAACAAGGAACTCTTCTGGGAAAATTAAATCCACTATAGTGGATTTAATTTTCCCAGAAGAGTTCCTTGTTCCATGCACGGTCTGTGTTTAACTATATATATATATATATATATATATATATATATATATATATATATATATATATATATATATATATATATATATATTGTGTGTGTGTGTGTGTGTGTTTATATATATATCCTTCAAACTACCGATATCGTATAATTACAAGTTATTTCTACATTTATAATAAAACGTGTGTAACATTCAAACGGTTTTCATTGCCACGGGCGATTTGCTTGGTTGTTTGCGCGTGTTGTTTCTTAGGATAAAAATTATCTCGACAGTAACCTAAATAACTGCACGTCACGTATATATATATATATATATATATATATATATATATATATATATATATATATATATATGTGTGTGTGTGTGTATGTGTGTGTGTGTGTGTGTGTGTGTGTACTGATTGTTATTTTATTATGTCAAGTAACCCAGTTTTACTTTGCTTTTAGTTAAAAAGAAAAGCTAAAATTGTCCGTTCCCAAATATTAATGAAAGTGATTCAAGTTTCAGGTTTTCCTTTATTCGATACATTCTATTTTTTTTCATTTTAACTTTGACAGATGGTTCATTCAGGTGGTAAAAACTAGTTGGTTCCTTTTTCCTTTCCTTTTTTACAAAAAAAAAGTTGTCGTCTTATCTTTCCCACCATTAGGGCTATGATGTCACGAAATAAGGGATACTGCCCGTGCCTCGCAGTTGACCCCGCGTAATTTCCTGTAGTTGAACAACTTGTAAGTACTCCGTGAGTTATAGGCGACGCATTGAAATACCAAATGAAAATGCGGGTTTTACGTTTTATCAGTGTTTATACCATATGGGTATCTCTGCCATTGAATTGCCTCGGGTATTTCCTTCCTAATAAGCGTCTTTTAATTAGGAATTTTATTATATTTTTAACCTTGCGAAACCCATTAAGGTTATAGCTACACTTTTTAAATGTTCACACTTTAAAAACTTCCGTTTTAAATAAAGTATTTTGCGTCGAATCTTACAAAGTATTTAAGACAATGACGCGACTCGTTTATGTCTCTTTGGGATTATTTTCGTAAGCGCGAGATTAAATCCACATTTTATTGAGGCTTCATTAGAACCCTTCCAGTATAAACTTTCGACTTTTAGTCCTCACAATCAGTGGCCTACATTTGGGTGAATCTATTTTATATTATGCGCAAATATGTCTACGTTCGCGCAATTTCGGAAAAAGCTCACCTACACGCATAAAATTTCTAAAAACATCAAATATTACTAATCTATAATGATTGGGTTTTGTTTTTGAAATTTTATTTATGTCATCTATAAAGAGAATAAAATAGTCGAAGGAAAATAGGCTATCAACAATTAGAAATTTTTTAGGCTTTTTAGAAATTTTACGTTTGAGGCCGCTTTTTTTTTTTTTTCGAATCTACAGTATAGCTCGTATAATGCATTATTCATTAATTACTAGTGAGTTAAGTCTTTACTACTTTAGATAGATATAAATTCACTCTACTTTTTAATACAAATGACAATGGAAAGAACCATTTTAAATTCGTCCATAAAATACTTAACGTAAGATTGAGTGATAAGCCCTATTTGGAGTAATGACCGATAAGTGTTATTACGCATGAAATAGTCCTACTTATCTCCCAATTATCGTTTATCAGTGAATGATTTAAGTAACAATGAACGTATGCCACGTCTATTCTCGATAAATTCATCATTACTCAAAGAATAAAGATAATCCAAATTTCAAACGATAATTGCCTCTGTAAAGAAAACTGATACTCAAAGACTACTCTTTAACCCTTCATGGATGACTGCTACGAAATGTTAAGGTTTCAAACAAACACATTCCTATCATGACCCTACAAAGAATTCCATCCATAGAGGGTCAGAGTAGAGAAAAACATCGTTAAAACATTTGCCTTGTTAAAATTTTAAATTTAAGTTGCATTTATATAGAAACTAAATAGAGACAACTCGCGAATCGTCGCACTAATGGTCGAGACGTACGACGAGGCGAAAAGGGCGATCATGCGCGGGTCCATTACACTGTTCAACAATGATTTTGTCTCAGGAAAGGTTTGTCATTATTATAGTTTTTAACGCTGATTATAAAAAATGGTCTTATTATTTTCCTACTACGTATAGTTTTTTAAATTTCAATTTTTTTGTTTCGGAAAAAATATTCAAGTTTCGTAGTAAAAGCTGTTCATTTTTTTATTATCTCCCAACTCTGACCACATGTGATGTTTGTCTTATTACGTCGTGTGTATTGTTACTCTTATAGTATGTGTGATGTTAATATTTTTCAATATTTTGTATAATATTTAATTAATTATATACAATATTATACATATTATATATATTATACAATATACGATAATTGGATAATATTTTTTAAGATTTCATGGAAACTATGCGTGATACGCCAAAATGAATAACATTTTCGGAATCATCATCAGTGTCGACTTCATATAGACCAGCTTTGTTTGTTGCTGAGACAGAATAAAAGTAAAAATTTGTTTGTTCAGTGTTATCATAATAAAATACTGTACAGTGTACTTACCTTAAGCTTTGACACGTACATTAATTAAGGCGTACATAATTGTAGACGAGGTTGTACGTAATGTGAGCTTAGTAAATCGTGGTTTGACTCATCTTTACGACTGAAAGAACGTTACCTTATAAAGTAACGTTACTCTAAACACATGGTGTCTTCCGGCTGGATTTAATCATTGAATGCAATGACCAAAGGACGGAGATCATGATCAAATGTTTAACATCTAAATTTAATACTAAACCTGAACATTATTGTAAATGAATTTAGTTTCTTGCAAACTTTAAGACGAAAGTAAACCTATTGGAACTGTACAAAGGCACGTAATGCCAAAGCTTACTGCTACTACTTCTTCTTCTTCTTCTTCGTCTTCTTCTTCTTCTTGAAGAGATCAGAGCTCTTTGGGTCACAATTTTGATAGTAAGCCCTGGAATATTTTGCGATGAACATCCAAAATCTCAAAAAGGCGAGAAAATACGAGTGCGATGATGCGGAGGTGATGTACGATGATTTGGAGGTTATATACAAAGGAGGTTAATGCGAAGCAGATGTGTGACCATTCGGAGTGCGACGATTCGCAAGTTGCCTGTATTTATCCCAGAATGAATGAGATCAAACTCTATATTTAGTCAGACCCCGATTGTACAAAACTTCAAACTCTTTTGTGAAATCGACGAAAATCCAGTCAATCCATAAATCTTACGGAAATACCAGTCATCAAAATTTTGAGCTTCAGAAGTTGTGAAGCTGCACTCAAAATCTAAGTGGTTCGTGAGCTTAAAGTAAATGTTAAGGTCTCACTGTCTTAAAAATTTCTATTCATAATCTTTTGTATGAAATTATTTACATGTATAATGGGAGCGTGGACTGATTCTCTCTCTCTCTCTCTCTCTCTCTCTCTCTCTCTCTCTCTCCTCTCTATATATATATATATATATATATATATATATATATTTTATTTATTTATTATTTTTATTTATTTATTTTAGGCTTGAACAAAATCGTTGATTGGTCAGTCGCATGGCAAATGAGATTTAACGTCGATAAGTGCAAAATTTTACATATAGGTTCGCGTAATGGTAATTTTGCATATAGTATGTCAGGAAAGGAGTTGGCAAGCGTAGAACAGGAAAAAGATTTAGGAGTTATCGTCGCTGGTGATTTAAAAGTGTCGAAACAAAGTACAGGGTGCTACTGTAGTATGCGGTCTACCTACGATTCGGCGGTCTACCTTTGAAGTATAGTTTCTTATCTTGTTTGCTAATTGCTTGTTTACATCCCAATGTTAATCGCCCTTGACGATTGGTTAGGTTTAGTCATGATATTTTCGTTAGTTTTAACGAAAATATCATGATTAAACCTAACCAATCGTAGGTAGACCGCATACTACAGTAGCACCAAGTACAGCAGCGGTCAATAAGGCGAACAAGGTGATAGGTTTTATAGCTAGGAATTTTGAGTACAAATCGCGCGATATTATTGTTCCTCTTTATAAATCACTAGTTAGACCCCATTTGGAGTACGTGATCCAATTTTGGAATCTGCATATGCGCAAAGATATGGAGAAAATCGAAAGCGTTCAAAGACGAGCAACTAAGATGATTCCGTCGCTTAGGTCGAAGTCGTATGAGGATAGGCTTAAGGAGTTAAAATTGACTACACTCGAGACTAGGAGGCTAAGGGGTGATCTAATCCAGGTTTTTAAAATTATGAATGGGTTTGATAACGTAGATAGAGATAGCTTTTTCGAAATATCACACTATAATAGGACTAGAAATAACGGGTGTAAGTTGACAAGTAGAAGGTTCGAGACAGCAGTTGCCAAAAACTTTTTTACGCATAGAATAGTAAATAGCTGGAATAGTTTGCCGGTAGAAGTAATTAGTAGCACGTCTATAAACATATTTAAAAATCGATTAGACGCATATGTTGATAGATTGGGTATGTTTAAGGTAGTAAAATTAAGGTTTTTGTGGTTCGGAACCCACGTAAAATTGTAGATCCCCTCCGCCACCACGGAGGACATACGCAATACACAACTACAACCACAGTTAGGTAGACCAGCCATGAGTGGATCCTAGGGTCTTTGTTGGTCTGAAACATTATAACATAACTATATATATATATATGTTGGTTTTGATGAAACTTGATTCTTCGACCATTCATTCTACAGGGAAATAAACTTCCTATCCTGTAAATACGACTAAAGATATTTCTAACGGGTACTACTTTCTTCATAATCAGTGTGTGGATTGTATCATTTATAACTAAGAAATTACTCGTTCACGTTAAATAACTTTACTTTTTTTCTCGCTGTTTTTGTAAAAGACACGTTTTCTGAGGTGGGTTTTTTTTTTACCCGAACTAACAGAAAACCTGTTTACATAAAAATAAATATATAGTTTCAATACATTACTGTTTATATGCTGCAAAAGTATGTAAAACATATAGTTTAAATATAAAATAGACGTCCTGTCAATTAAACTTAGACCTAATTAAATTAAATTAAATTAAATTTAGGCCAAATAACTTTTCTCAGCTTCTTTTACATTTTAAACCAGAAATATAAATATAGATAACTATATAGTCAATAAAATAATTGCTCAATGCTATAAAACAGAAAAATATGTCACATGCGTGCAAAAGTCATAAAAGATTTTATATTAATTAATGTTCAGCCGAGGCCCGAGAGTGAGGTTTCTCACGTTCCCTAAATGGCGATGCGGCATGCTTGAACTGCAAAAACGGCTCCCGAACTATTTCCCCTGTGACGATGGAAAGTTGCTAAAAAGTGAATACTTAATCTGTTCAGTGAAACGGCGGTAGAGTCTGCCGAACTTGCGAGAAACCTACACGATAAATTGAGTGAACTTTCTTCTGACAAGACCCTGCAATTGTCATCCCCGTCAGAAGACTTGTGTACATCCAGAACTGGTGTCTGAAACACTGAAAGTTTTAATTCCATTTGTAACCTCATACTTATGCGAAATGGGCTTCTCATTAATCATCACTACCCATGAAGATATCTAAAACAGTACTTTCAACTCTTTTATATATATATGGGATGAATTTCACAATAAACACGTGAAATGAATGAATGCTGCAAACCCACAAGGAAAAGAAAAACGATTCCAAGGCCTTTCGTGTATTCAGAGCTACACCTGACGAGGTGTAGCTCTGAATACACGAAAGGCCTTGGAATTGTTTTTCTTTTTCCTTGTGGGTTTGCAGCATATATATATATATATATATATATATATATATATATATATATATATATAAATAAAATAATTAGTACTAATGAGGGACAGAAGAGTGTGCCATGTTCGAAATCCCAAGCATACCTTGATAGGCTATATTAAAGAACTTACTGACGTGCAAATAATAAATGTCTAGAGCAAGGGTCGGGGAACTTTTTTGGGTATTACCCAAAAATCTATTTGAGTAAAATGAAATTACCCCCAGACTTCAAAGTAAACAAAAACAAGCCAATTACTCTTAAAATTGTTGCATATGGTATACAAAAAATTCAAATTAAAAAAATGTTTATTGGATCCATTATTATGGAGAAATAAAAAAAAGCCACACATGCTGGCATAAGAATAGCACACAAACAAAATTAGTAAAAAGGATTGAAGAACTGAAGAACTGAAGAATTTCATTCAAAACATCTCCACTTCAGGTTTTGGAAAAATGATGCCGTTTCATTTTTGATACATCATCATCAAAATCAGGATGTAAATTCGTAATATTCTAAAATTTAGAATAACGCCACATTTATGTAACAAAATAAAATAAAAATATACGAAAAAATATCAGCACAAAGTGTCAAGCACTAAAAGCACCTCTTCGTTTCATGATACCATACACACGACTGAGGCTCTGAGGGAAGTGTCTCTCATACCGCACGCATTACCCCCAAAATTTTTAAATTTATCCCATTTGGGGTAATTTACCCCTGTTCCGCGACCGCTGGTCTAGAGTGAAATTAATTGTACATAGACACGTACATACACACAATATTCAACAGTAATTACTGTATTTAACATTTTATTGTTAGCAGATTACCAATTTGTTTTAGTAGCATGAGATAATTTTTTTTTATGTAGGAAGGAGGGGCCAAGGGCGAACGCCCGCAAAAGTGCCCCCCCCCCCTCCTAGAAAAGAAGAGCCAAAATGAAAGTCCAGGGTTTTGGAAATGCCTAGACACTCTGCGTTTGAAAGATTGGAGGTCATAGACATGGGGAAAGATGGACTGAGGAAGATTGTTCCAAAGTTGACCGGTTGAGTAGATGAAAGAGTGGAAATGCCGATTAACCCTTGCGTTAGAGTTGAGTAGAAAAAGAATGAGAAAGTGCAGAAAGTCTGGTACTGCGTGCTCTCCTTAAAGGAAGAGGCATGCAGTTAAAGAGTTCAGAAGAGCAGTGTATGTTATAATAAAGAGAGAGTGAGGCAATAAAGAGAGATAAAAAAGAGAGAGTGAGGCAACATTGCGGCGAAGAGAGAGAGAGATTGAAGACAGTTAGTAAGAGGCGGGGAACTGATGAAACGAAAAGCCTTTGATTCCACCCGGTCAAGTACGGCTGTAGAGAAGCATACTCCATACAGGAGCGAACAAGACCCCTGTACAGAGACAGCAACTGAGTGGGGGTGAAGAAACTGCGAAGCCGGTACAGCACACCTAACCTCTTGAAAGATGTTTTGGAAAGAGAATATATGTAATCTTTCCAGGGAAGATCATGAGAAAAGGAAATGCCAAGAATGTTGAGAGAAAAGGAAGGATTGAGTTGTGTGTTGTTGAAGGTAAGGGGAAAGTCGTGTGGAAGATTGTGACGAGTAAACAGATGGAGGAACCGAGTTTTTGAGGCATTGAAAGCCACAAGGTTTTCTCTGCCCCAATTAGAGATAGCAGAGAGATCAGAGGTCAGGTGCTCCATAACCGTACTACGCGAATCATGTAGTGACTATTGAGAGGGACACTTTGGGAAGCGGGTGGAGAAATGAAGAATGAAATCATCGGCATAGGAGTGAATAGGACAGGAAGTGCGAATGGAAAGATCATTAATAAATAAAAGGAAAGAGGGGGGTGACAGGACAGACCCCTCAGGAACACCACTGTTGATAGCTTTAGGAAAAGAACAGTGGCCATCTACAACTGCAGGTACAGATCGGCCAGAAAGGAAATTAGAGATGAAGACACAGATAGAAGGATAGAAACAGAAGGAGGGCAGTTTCGAAATTAAAATGTTGTGCCAGACTCTATCAAAAGCTTTCGATATATCTAGTTTCACCGAAATCCCGAAAGGAGGATGACCAAGAGTCAGAGAGATATGCAAGAAGATCGCCAGTAGAGCGTCCCTTGTGGAACCCATACTGACGATCTGAAAGAAGATTGCGAGAAAAGAAGTGTTTAAGAATCTTCCTATTAAGGATAGATTCAAAAACTTTGGAAAGGCAAAAAATCAAAGCAGTTGGACGATAGTTGGAGGGTTGAGAGCGGTCACCCTTCTTTGGGACAGGCAGAATGAAAGCGAACTTCCAGCAGACGAAAAAGTACTAGATGAAAGACAAAGGCGAAATAGTTTTCTTAGGCAGGGTGTCACCACATAAGCACAGTTCTTAAGAACAACAGGAAGAACACCATCAGGACCATACGCCTTCCTAGAGTTGAGCCCAGATAGGACAGAAAGAACATCTTTAGAAGAGATTCTAATTTCAGACATAATAATGTCAGAGGGACAGCTTTATCAGAAGCTGAGCCGTCGGAATGGAAAAAAGGAGGGAAAGAAGAGGAAGTAAAGTTGTTGAAGAGGTTCTTAGCTAGATGCCAGAAAGAGCGAGAAGAATTATAATTGGATAGTTTTTCACATTTTTGCCTGATGGAGGAATTTTTAGTGAGTCGAAGAATAGATTTTGCACGATTCCGGGCGAAAATATAAGTTGAGTGAGAGTTGGGATTTGGATGATGACGGTACCTTCTGAAAGATCCTCTCTGTTGCGGATAACATTAGAACAAGTAAAGTTAAACCAAGGGGTTTTTTTTTTTTTTTTAGTAGTAGGAATAGAATATGGAATATACCCCTCCATGCCCAAGAGAATCACCTCCGTGATGCGCTCAGTACACTCGGAAGGGCCCTGGCCACGGCAGCAGTAATCATTCCATGGAAAATCGCAGAAGTACTACCTGAGCGCCTCCCAATCAGCGGCCTCCTCTTGGGAGGATCCAAAGGTCGGATTGGAGCGATTGGACGGACAGAAAACAGATATAAGTTTGTAGTCGGAGGAGCCCAAAGGAGAAAAAAGTTTCACAGAGTAAGAAGGATGAGAGGTAAGAAATAAATAAAGAATGTTGTGCCTATCTCCAAGGCGATCGGGAATACGAGTAGGGTGCTGTACAATCTGCTCTAGGTCATTTAGGATAGAAAAGTTGTAAGCTAGTTCACCACGGATGTTAGTGAAATGGGAGGAAAGCCAAAGGTGGTGGTGAACATTGAAATCTCCTAAAATGGAGATTTCAGCAAAGGGAGAGCGGGAAAGAATGTATTCCACTTTGGAAGTGAGGTAGTCAAAAAATTTTGGATAGTCAGTAAACTTAGGAGAAAGGTAAACAGCGCAGATGTATTTAGTTTGAGATTGGCATGTAAGCCGTAGCCAGAGGGTATAGAATTCGGAAGATTCGAGTTCGCGAATACGAGAACAAGTTAGGTCATTGCGTACATGTACGCAACATCCACCTTTAGAGTGAAATTGAGTGTAGAGAAAGTAAGAGGGTACAGAAAAGGGGTTGCTGTCAGTCGTCTCAGACACCTGTTTCAGTGAGGAAAAGAAGATGAGGGTTAGAGGAGGAGAGGTGGTATTCAACAGATTGAAAATTTGAGAAAAGGCCACGAATGTTGCAGAAATTAATGAAAAGTGAATCATGCAGAGGCCCAGAACATCTGAAATGGGCAGTAGCAGATCCAGCCCGCTGCCCGGGTCTGCGTTCCCGGTATCGATAGCAGGGAAGCCAGAAGTGGGGACATTTATGGTCCCCTCCCCAGCGGATTTCGAGGCTCTTATAGTTGATGCCATTTTTTTTAAATTGTGAAAAGATTAGAACTAGAATTGAAGTAAGGTTGTTCGAGAAACAATGCTTAAAAAATAATTAGTTATATTTTTCTTATTAATTGATATATATTATATAATATATATATATATATATATATATATATATATATGCACACACACGATATGTATGGTTGTTCACATCTCCAAACTTCAAATTTAGAACATTTCCACATGATGATCATTATTCATCGCTGCAGTATGTATTCGACGCTCTAATTTCATTGAGCATTAGTAAGATGCTCTTGTGGAATGGATCCAATAACCTCTGATTCTTTGACGGAGCTCTGCCAGATACCTGGGTTTGTCATGATACACGAGTGTTTTAACATAATCCCATAGATAAAAGTCCAAAGGGTTAAGTTGAGTGATCGAGGTGGCCAATCCAGAGATGAAACACACCAATATGAACGGGATTCACCAAAAGTTAACGTTTGGTGTACTATTTCATGGACCTACTGTACATAATCGATTCGTTTTACTTTGACGATCGTATCGTGAGTGAAGCAAACTATACTTAACATGTTATATACAGTTTTTCTTCTCCAACTAAGGGCTATTGGAATTGATATGAGAAACGCAATCTTTCAACAAGATGGGTCGATTTCCCACTATGCCATCGCTGTTCTCGACTTTCTAGATCCAACCTTTCCCTCGATGCTAGACAGGCCGTGATGGACCGATAGCATGGTCACTTCACTCACCTAACTCATCCTCTTTGGTTTTTTTTTCATTGGGGAGGAGGTATGTTAAAACACTTGTGTATTATGACAAACCCAGTAGTCTGGCAGAACTCCGTCAAAGAAACAGAGGTCACTGCATCCATTCCACAAGAGCATCCTGCTAATGATCTGATGCAGTTCGACCATCGAATACACAGTGTAACGACAAATGATGATCATCTTGTGAAAATGTTCTAAATTTAGACAGCTGGAAAATGTAAACAACCATATAACTTATATTTTGAATTAATAAGAAAAATGACAAATATTGCATTATTATTTCTTCAACACCCTGTATCTTTAACAATAAATTAATATGATCGTGCGATATCTCGAAAGAAGGTTTTGACATTATTTAATCACTTTTAGGTTTACATTTTAAATAAAATTACTTTTGACCAACTTTAAAAAAAGGGGTCGATTCTTTTTTCTTTTTGTCGCATATCTCTCTCTCTCTCTCATATATATATATATATATATATATAGTGAATTACCATGACTTGAATAAATTCGACCCTAACCTAACATAACCTAAGAAACTTCAAACATCATTTTGTTCCAGTATATTTACTTCAGTGTTCCTATATATATATATATATATATATATATATATATATATATATATATGGGAACTAGGGGCACTCAATATATTTTGCCCCACCTTTTTTTTTCTTTCCAAGTTTCCTTGTAAGTTCCAGAAATTTTGTACAAGTACTGTAGTTACATACCTTTTTTACAAGTTTTATTTTTCCACATAGTCTCCATCCTTTTCTACTGCTTTCCTCCACTTCGAAATAAGGGCCTTTATTCTTGCTAGTAAAAGTCCGCTGGGTTCCGCTGGAGCCACCTCTTAACCTCCTCAACACCCACATCGTCACTCTGAAACTTTCTTCCACGAATAGCATCCTTCATTGGCCCAAACAAATGGAAGTCTGAAGATGCCAGATCCGGGTTGTATGGAGGGTGGGGTAACACAGCCAAGCGCATTTTTGTGATGGCCTCTCTTGTTTGTAAACTGTTGTGTGGTCTTGCGTTATCGTGCAAAAGAAGGACGTCTTCCAGTTTTCTCTCCGGTCGAACTCGCTTTATGCGTCTCTAGAGTCTCTGTAGGGTAGCCATATACACACCTCTGAGTTGATTGTTTGTCCTTTCTTCATAATGTCCACCAGAATCACCCCTTTCTTGTCCCAGAAGATGGTGGCCGTAACCTTTCCTGCAGAGGGAGCCATTTTGAACTTTTTCTTGCGTGGGGAGTCTGCGTGATGCCACTCTATGGATTGGCGTTTTGTTTCAGGAGGTTCAAAGTGGTGTACCCAAGTCTCATCCCCAGTCACACTTCGTGAAAGGAAGTCATCCCCTTCTGTCTCGTATCGAACTAATGACTCCGAAGCAATTTCTTTTCTTTGGGCTTTGTGATCTTCAGTCAGTTGGCGAGGAACAAACCGTGAACACACTTTTGAGTATCCCAGTTGCTGAATTATCGTATTCACACTTCCTTCACTAATTCCTAGCTCCAGTGATAGCTCCTTGTATGTGATGCGCCGATTTTATCGAATGATGCTGTTCGCACGTTGCACAGTGTGAGATGTCTCCGATGCCGGACGACCGCTGCGTGGCTCATCATCGAGGCTGGCTCTCCCTCTCTTCGATGATCTCACACGTTTAGATCAGCGTCCAACTGTGCTTCGATCAACAACAGCATCTCCGTAAACGTTTTGTAGACGTTTGTGAATATTTCCAACTGTTTCCTTCTGTGCGGTTAAGAACTCGATAGCAGCTCTCTGTTTACCACGCACATCACTGTCAGACGCCAATTTCGAAACTGCGTTAACCATCGGTTTTATACAATGGCGTTTAAAAGCGGTTTTATACAAGGAGGGGAGGTTCAAACTGGAAAAATCCGGTTATGTGGAAGCGCAGAAAGTTCAAACTTACGGCCCAAAAGACATTTCAGCCCCATGGCCTATTATTTAGCTAAGAAAAAAGGGTGTCCGAAAAATCGCTAACGAGTGAAAAATAAATTAAAACCCGTAACCCGATGAGAAATACCGTTATTTATGAAACCATATCATAAATGTTGAAAACGTTCCCCATTCACTTCATTTAACATAATTCCTTTTGTGTTATATATATATATATATATATATACAATGCTGTGAAAAAAGATTAGAACACCTCGTTTACTTTTGTGCTTTCCGGATTTACTGTAATGTTAATTTAGGAACATTTCTTACGTATGATTGGAAAGGAAATTTTGTAGGCTTTTTAATGTTATATACGTAGTTCAAAATGATTAATCTAGAGAAATGTTCCTAAATTAACAGTACAATAAATCTGAAAAGTACAGAAGTAAATGAGGTGTCCTAATCTTTTTGCGCACCATTGTATAATATGACGTGTCCATTTATTACTGGAAGGTAAACAATATAGGACCCAATTATTCGAGTGATTTGGTGAACGGATCGTGCGTGATTGATGGAGATAAAAATATGAGAGGAAAAAATCTCTCCGTTATTTCTTTTCAGGATTCTCTTTTTCTCGACCTTTTTTCTCCCTAACGAGAAGAAAAACAAAAATAAAAAACTTTCTTCAAGCGAAAGAAACTCCTTCGGAAGGTCAGATCTGGTGATGACATCATTAAGAGAAGAGAAGCGGGCATGCAAAGCAGGGCAACCCGCCGCAGCAAGTCCAGAATGGAAACCATGGACCGCTCGATGCCTGCCTGCCGAGTTCCTTCGGTTAAACTCGTTCGGTTGAGCGAGTCAGTGACATCATCGCTGAGAAGAAGTCAACCAACCTAAAAGAGGTGGATGACCCGAATGAGTGGGTGATTGGAAATTGGAAACGACCCGGTGCGTGGAAAACACGGAGGAGTGACCCGTTTACCCGTTTGCCCACTCGTGCCAAGGTATATTCAGAATGTATGATAGCGTAGGAGGGCAGACAGCGTTTGCCTGAGGCCGATGGAAGGCGAGGAGAGGCGGCAGAGTCAGTGAGAAAGGTGCTGAAGAACGGTCGAAGCTTCTCCTGATTCACTTTAATCTTCGTTACGTCCATTTTAACCTCTTTTTGTTTTTCGGGAATACATCTAACAATAAACCTTTTACAGGATTTTCATAATCGCCATTTACGTTTTTCATACCTACATTCATCTACGCCGAGTATACCGTTAGAATTTGGTTCTTTACTACATTAACGATATAATACTAATAATAATAATAATTACCATACCGTATAGGACATATATATACTGTGTATATATATATATATAGGCACCTCGGTGGTGTAGTGGTTAGCGTCGCTTACTACGAATCTATCGGCCCCGGAATTAAGACCCGGTGACGGCAGGCGACGCGCAGCAAACCCCAGCTGTTCATCCCTCCACACAATAAAGAAAGTGGTTGGTAGATAAATGGGTACCCTGGGTAGTCTAGTGGTTAAGACGCTGGGCTACTGGTGGGGCGTGGTTCGGATTCCACGTTAAACTGTAGGTCTAAGGTAAATTGAAAAGCTTGACCTTCGTCAGAATGAACAATTCGGGCGGAAGCAAACCAAACCAAAGGTTATATATATATATGCCCCATTTCTTAACATAGTGTTCAAAATCCATATCGAAATTAGTGTTGAAATGAATGTTCCACTTATATCTTGCACTAAATTTTCAATTGCATAATATAAATGTTTACCATCTTTATTATTAATAATAATCTATATAAATAAATGGAGGAAATAATAAGCGAAATTGTGACATATGGCAATTACAATATGAAACGTATCTCGTGGCAACTTTTCAGTAAATTCACCATTATTTTCTAGTTATAATTTGTTTCTTCTTAAAAGGAGGTCGCATTGTCTTAAATTTTAGGTTACGTTAAAAAGGAACTAACCTTGGTTAAAAATAATTTCACGCACTTCCAATACAATTGTAAAAAAAGAAAAAAAAAACAGTTTACTGAATAAATAACTTATCGTATGATTTTTAAATATTCTACATTTCAATTCCCTCAAAATCATTTCCATAACAATATAGCCTACATGATTTATCAACATTTTACCTAATTTTTTTTACCCTTTGCTCATTTGTAATATATAATATATATATATATATATATATATATATATATGGGATGAATTTCACAATTAAACATATGAAATGAGTGAATGATGCAAATTCACAAGGAAAAAGAAAAAATATTTCAAGGTCTTTCGTGTATTCATCAGTACACCTTGTGAGGGAATATATATATATATATATATATATATATATATATATATATATATATAACTGGATAAGGAAATATCGCAGCCATACTAACTGACCTTCTGCATTTATTTTGACATTTTTGGGCATAAAAAATATAAAGATAGAAAAAATGTTAAGTTAAAAATGAGAAAAGAGAGTTTATTAGCCTTTACTGATGTGAATTAAAAAATTACCAGTTGGTGAAAATACCTTTATTTCCTACTAAACTAATCATAGAAGGTAACCTATTAACGTGGTCTATACATTATTTCTCCACAAAACGAGTCATGAATCTAGGCTTACATAATTTCCCACAGGGTATAAGGCCGCTATACAACACCAATCCAACTTACACGAAATTAGCATGTCATACAATTGGTCTCAAGGCCGAATGCGAAGAAAATCCGGAATAAAAATTTCCATTTAACATTTAATATAAATGACGGAAGAAATAATTCATTCGAACGTATTAAAAATATTTCTTTATGCTTTTCACCCATTATATACGCTATAATTAACGGTATTTGGAAAATAGGGATCTCAAATTGTATCTCACCCGTGTTGCCCCCTAATATATATATATATATATATATATATATATATATATATATATATATATATATATATATATATATATGGAATGTTTTATAAGATTACACATATTTATCTTTGTATGAATTGTATGAAGATGTGTGCGTGTGCATTATATATATATATATATATATATATATGGAATGTTTTATAAGATTACACATATTTATCTTTGTATGAATTGTATGAAGATGTGTGTGTGTGTGTGTGTGTGTGTGCATACACAATTTCAGTTTTAGAACAATTTTTTGTCATCGAAATGATGTGAAACTCGTTTGTTACAAAGTATATAGACTCGTCACATCCTTTCTCTGTCGATGTGGTTGCTCTTATATAATTAAGTATAAAAAGAGGTTAGATTTTATACAATATAATGATTATTTAAACCATATATAATAGTTACTGAAAAGACTTTTGTATAGTTGGCATAAATATTTAAACCTAAAACAAATTGAGGTCAAACCCGTAGATTGTTATCCACGACCATCTATAAGAAGAAATACCCATAAAAATATTGGTTTTTATATATATATATATATATATATCATAACCCTGCACCTTAAATGGTTAACCAGTACGCAAAAAGATCAGTGCCTGAAGCTCAGTGGTTAACGCCGTTTCTACTCCGAATGGTGCTCGTTAATAATAATCCAGAAGTTAATGCAATGCGCTACGGCGTTCCTCTGGCCTGAGCACTGTACCAGTTTCTGGCCTTCTTCACTGATTATTGTTTTTAGTACACAAAAAGCATTATTATGTTGCAAACACTCGTACTTATATTTAATTCTATATAACATAACATTGTTGAGGGATATCCGCAGAGACAGGTAATACTCCTTAATTTAATAGAATAGCGCAATACGGAATTCGAAAGTACAAATATTCGAGACTGCGTAAATACAAGATGAAATAATAGTTCTGGAGACTGTCCTGTCGACGAAATGTATTTAGATACATATTTAGATACATTGTCTCTTATACAGGGCGTCCCAAAAAAATGTATACACACTTTAACAGCTGATAGCTCAATTGATGTTTCTTTCTTTCCAAGTTAAACCCATTAGAATTAATAATGGCAGTCAGACTAAGCTTTGAACAAAGGAAATTCATTCTAAAATGCTACTGGAAGTGTGAAAACGCAGTTGAAGTGCAAAGACAGTTTAGGAGGGAGTTTCAAACAGATCCACCAAAGCGACTTACCATCACTCGAATTAGAAATAAGTTTGAAGCCGATGGAACTGTTCAGAATGTCCACAAGAAGCGTTCCGGAAGACCACGGACATCGACAAGCCCCAAAGCAAGAAAGAGTACTGGAAACGTATCACCAAAGTCCAAGAAAATCTGTGCGGCAAGCGAGTCGTGAGGTAGGAATTTCAGAATCGTTTGTCCAACGCATTTTGAAGCGCTGTCAATGGAAAAGTTACATTCCAAGATTAGTCCATGCTATTAATGAAGATGATCCGGACCGAAGAGTGGAGTATTGCGAGTGGTACTTGGCACGATGTGGATGTGGATTGGACGAAGGGGTTTCGTAGAATACCCTCCGCGTTCACCAGACCTCACACCACTAGACTTTTTTTATGGGGATACTTAAAAGACAAAGTCTACGCTATAAAACCTGCAACAGTCGCTGAATTGAGAGCAGCCATTGAACGAGAATGCACACAAATACCAAACGAAATGTTTCGTGATATTTGCGATTCCATTGCTTCGCGTTATCAGCAGTGCCTGGACCAGAACGGACGTCAGTTTGAAAACAGGCGTTGACAAACAATTAAATAATGTCTGTAGATTCTATTACATTTTGAAAATGAAATGTATTTTAATAAACACTGCCTTTATAAGTATTTAAAGTGTGTATACATTTTTTTGGGACGCCCTGTATATAATCTCTAGTTCTGCAACATTTTCAAGGGTCCGTAAAATTTTGTTGTGTTATGTTTGAATTTCTAAAACAGCTCCATTTGTTTTGTGGTTTCCAATTGAATTTTAGACTTTATATATATATATATATATATATATATATATATATATATATATATATATATATATATATATAAAGGTGTAATGGTACATTTATATTTGAATACTTCAGAGAAACATATAAGATGACAACTGACAAATATTTATGATGCTAAATTTTCCGGAAGTAACTTATGGAGCAACTTCAACGATTTGTTATAAAACAAAATTAGGGTTCTGGTGGTGCCATTATTCCCTGTTTGTTGGCCAAGGATTTCAGTACAAAGGGGATGGACAAGACTGTCTTCAATCTCACTCGCAGAAGCTGAAATTCCGTGTCAGTTTATTTACTTAAGCGCTTAAATGTCGATATTCCTTCCTCATGCCCACGTTATCACGCGGATTACTAATATGACCCAGACATTTAAAGTCTCGCATTTGCTTTTTTTCTGTTCACTTTAAACGTGGGATTACCGTCGCTTTTAAGTGTTTAGAAGAAAAATATACGACATATTCAATTCACATTTCTCAGTAACATTCTAGTGGTTTGACTAAAGGGTCATCAATATATGCTAAGTTATTTAGCCTTGAATCGCGTACGGAACAACCTATTTATCCGTTGGTATACGCATTATAAAGTGTGAGGATTGGAGGAGAGGCCCTTACTTTAATTACATTGCAAGATGGCCTAAAACATTCTAAAGTTCTTCATTCAATCTTATAAAAATGTGGCAGCAAAACTTTAATGTGTATTGATATATAAAGTGAAATATTTCACACTTCTAATTCCCAAAATAAAATATTAACCCCATCATTCTGCTGCAGCAGCTCAATATACTTTCGGAGAATAAATAACTGGATTTAAACTGAAAAAAGAAAAACTGTCTAAGGGACGACTTTCGTAATCGGTAGGACAAAACAAACGAGATTCTTTCGAGGAGTCTAGAGAAGCGAGCAACGGTATCGTCCAACTCACCGTCATTACCGTTTCATTCCGCCCCCAAAAGTGAGAAATCCGTGGATGAGAATCTCAAAGGAGGCAATTCTCAAATCGATCCAGTCCCATTTCGGGACACGCTCATTCTCATCCACGGGTTTCTCACTTTGGTCTAGGTTAGGTTAGGAAATACTAGCCATTCTCCTTCGTCGCTTTTATCGCGAATGTGAATGGGAGTGACATTGTTTCTCAAATAAAGAAATTCTTTTCTCAAATGCGAATTTCTCATCTTGCGCATTCTCTTTTTCGGACCGCGAATGCGAATAGGAATGACGGTGAGTGGGAAGTAATCCTTCCTGCACGAGCATATTTTAAGCGTTCATGCTAGACGAGTGAACCCGTAGCCGGGATTGAACCCGGTTTTAATTCTTTAATCAGATACATACGTTTGGAAAGTAAGTTAGAAATTGTACAAAGCTCATGTAGGTGTTAGCATATATATATATATATAAATAAAGGGTCAGGGTGGGAGTAGGTTTAATGTGAACATGTTAATAAAATTAGAACTTTCGAACAAAGTGTAAAAAAAATTTAAATAATATTCGAAAGGGCCTATTTCTCTCTTAATTAAAAATATATAAAACATCTCATATTTTAATAACTGCTGCAGGCGTACCTCGTATAAGCCAACCCCGTGGCTGAGTGGATAACGCTGGTTCCCTATAAGTGAAGGCGCTGAGGTCGGGGATTCGACTCGCGATGGTTCTAGTAATAATAATTCGAGAGTTAGCGTAATGGGCCGCCTTAGTCTGGCCTGAGCTCTATGCCAGTTTCTAGCACTCGTCACTGATTATTACATTGGCTAATGAAGTCCTAGAAACCAAATTGCCAAAGTTTTAATTAATTAAAAAAAATCGAACCCAAATTTCATGTTTTAACTAAAAATTTGAATATAAATGCAACTTTTTCACTGTGAAAGAAATGCACAAAAATGCCAGTTTTAAAATTAAAACTAAGTTTGCATGCATGCATGCATGCAATGCTTACATGCAGTTACAATACACCCACACACGTTTATGGCGTAGGAATTGTATATTTGTTTTTAACAATGGGAAGATTTGAAAATAATCATGTGATAACCCGTTTAAAGTTGATTCTTTGCCGTTATATGGGGTTGTTTTCATTAAGGATTAGTGCTGTCTACTTACAGTATCTTGACGTGATTACTTACCATCTCAAAATAGGGATGTTCGAGTTTTCTAATTTTGGGAAAAGTGGAAAATAGATTGTGAGGCAATTAGGGGCTCGAAGGGGTACTTTCTATGATTCATATGATTCTCAGAAAGTTGATTTAATTTTATGACTCATTTTGGGTGTATGATACGCGCGGTTATTAATCCTAAACGTTATTTTATTAAGAACCAGTCTGTCTTCTGCTAGTTCTTTCACCTCTCTCTCTCTCTCTCTCTCTCTCTCTCTCTCTCTCTCTCTCTCTCTCTTCGGGGAAAAGTATTGCCCACGCGAATTCTTCATGACATAAAAACAATTAAAATGAAAGCACACGTCTCTCGAAAATACGGTATTTACAAAATTAAACTACGAACAGAGTTTCGGAAAAAAGTTCGTCTAGAAACATAATGCAACTTGTAAAAAGCATAAAAAATTACTAATCAGTAATAACCAGATTTTGTTTTTGAAATTTTATTGTTGTCATCAAAAAGAATTATTCGAAAAACTGAATGTTAACAATTAACAAATTCTTTTTTTAATTTTTGGGAAGTGTGTTTCTATGCGAACTTTTTTCCGGATTTATTTCGCATCACATTATTTCACATTATTATTATTAGCGCATTTATTTCACATTATTTTTGGTTTCGACGTTTGTCGACTAAAATAATAATATTTTTATACCATAATTTTTTTACCATTTAACATCGTAGTTTGATCACATTAAAAAAACACATAAATATCCACAGAAAATAAAACATTGGTTAAAACCACCCCATAATATGATAAACAATCTGATTACCAGTATAAGTTATTAAGGCAACCACTCGATGATACCACTAACATTTAAGTTTGTTACCGGAAACAATAAGTAGTTATTACCTTAAACATTTAGATTGGTTGTTAAAAAGTTTATCATCATATCTAAGTTTTGTTTTTTGTATCTGATAAAAAAGAATAAAATGTTATATCTATATATATATATATATATATATATATATATATATATATATATATATTGCAGTGGGTGTCAAAATTAGGAGTCCACTTTGATTTTTCCGCAGTTGAAAACTAAGAAAACTACAAACTAAAACTTTATTCAATCGTATTTTAATAACAAAATTAAATAAATATTAAAAAACGATTTGTACAGTAAATGAGTTGAGGGTGTTGTATAATCTCATATTTTGTATGTCTTTCTTTTGTAGTCAATACAGCAATGATTCAGTCAATTTATCGATGGTATCTCCGGTGATGTTGTTCCAACTTTGTTGTATCACTTCACCCAGATCAGTAGGGTTGTTGAAATTGCGCATTTTCCTTTTCACGTATGAAAAATGACCCTACATTCTCAATTGAACTCGGATCAGGTGACTGTGGAGACCATTCCCTAATGATTAATCCATTCCGTTCTTTATGATTCAGATATTTCATGCAAAGGTTGGACTTACGTTATCTTGTCGAAAAATGAAGTTTCACCCAGTAGGCGTTGACCACTTTGTATGACGGATGAATTAAGAAGGAATGGTATTTTTTCACTGTATGTATGTCGTTGATTTTTACAATATCTCGAGTGTCATACCCATTGAAATAACCCCATACCATTACAGTCCCCAACGTCCTTCACAAAACATTTAAGATACTGCCGTACCAATTTCCCATTGCGTCTGCATTTGTTGTACTTTTTATGCGTGTACCAAACAAATTTATTTTGGACCTATTTGTAAAAAGAATTCTCTACCAGTCTTCGCTAGTAAAATCTTTTAATTTTGGTTCATTTTATTAAAAAATATTCCTAAGGAAAGCAAAAAATCCAAAAGCAACTGCATGCAGCATACCAAGAAATGCAGTGATAAATAAAAGGCATTTACCATTAATAAGTGGCAAAGAATTTAAAATGGAATTGTATACTCAGTAATAATGTACAGAGTTTTTGAAATACAAAAGAACGACGTATATTTAAATCTTATTAAACATTTAAACTGCTACTATCTCTCTCTCTCTCTCTCTCTCTATTATATATATATATATATATATATATATATATATATATATATATATATATATATATATATATATATACACCAGGTGATTACAAATGATCTTCCCGATTTTAAACATTTATTAGGAAAAAAACTAACAAAGCTACAGCGAAAAGCAAGATATACAAATAAAGAAGAACTCAAAAAGTTTTATTTACAAACTATTGAAGTTCAATATGAGCTCCTTTTGTGGCTCTTCAGACATCAAAGCGTATTCTGTTTCCCTCCATACATTTTGTAGCGTATCATACTGAACTTTTCTAACAGCCTCACGTATCCCTCCCTTCCTTCAAAAGTTCCAAAGTTGTTGTTGTTGTTTAGCCGATCAGCCCACCCTGATCGAGCAAGCCGGAGGCACGCAGGTAACCGATCGCCCTCTCCGGAGTGGACCAGAGGTTCAGCGCACTAGTGATGTTGTGTTGTGTTCGTTGTTGTGCTAGAGCGGTACAGTCTGTCATAATGTGTTCAATTGTTTGTGGTGTGTCCTGGCACAGGTGGCAGGTGTCGTCTATGGAGTTGTCTAGTCTGTGTTTATATGTCCGTAAGTTGGGGTGATGTCCACATCGGAATCGTGCTAAGTTAACTCGATCCGATCTGCTCAGGCTGATCTCTGACCTGTTAATGGGTGGCGGCTTCGCACCTAGGACCGCATTCGGACCGAGTCGTGTCATTGCTTTGTGGGTTAGGTGTGTGTGTGTGTATGTGTTTTCTGTACTGTGTGATGTCTGTGGGGCGTGGTATGGAATGGCGTATTTGGTTATAATGTCTCTCTGGTGTTACCTTAATGGTGCGAGGTGTTGGTGCATGATTGTACATGTAGTGGCAAGGGTGTTGTGGGTTAGTTGTCGCTGCTGCCATGAATTGTGTTTCCCTCATGTCTAAATGTTCCCTAACTTTCAGTATTTTTGTTTCTGTGTGCAGGTGTTCTATTGGTGAAGTTTGAGTGCATCCTGTAATGATACGAAGTGCGTTGTTTTGTATTGTCTGTAAGGTGTTTATGTGTGTGTTTGAGATAATGGGTTGTTGCCATTGGTGGAACAAAAACTTCATTTATGACATAGCCCCAGAGGAAGAAGTCAAGGGAGGTTAGATCGGGCGAACGAGCCGGCCAAGGCATGGGCCCCCCACGCCCGATCCAACGATCAGGCAATTGCTCATTCAGGAATGTTGTAACCTCAAAAGGAGCCACAAAAAGAGCTCATATTGAACTTCAATAGCTTGTAAATAAAACTTTTTGAGTTCTTCTTTATTTGTATATCTTGCTTTTCACTGTAGCTTTGTTAGTTTTTCATAATAATTTTTTAAAATCGGGAAGTTCATTTATAATCACCCTGTATATATATATATATATATATATATAATTATTGGTTTTGTTTAACCTCCTTCGCAACATCTAAGGTCATATGACGGAGGGGACCTACAGCTTTACGTGGGATCCGAACCACGGGTCGCTACATAATCTGGACGCGGAGGACGGTCTCCCATCCAACTACTACCCAGACCCAATGTCGCTTAACTACGCTGATGAACGGGAAGCGGTGTTACGACATTGGCTACGACGTAGCCCAATATATATATATATATATATATATATATATATATATAGGGTGTTTCATAACATGTGGGACGCACTTTCAGGATGAATTCAGGGCCTGAAAACAATTTAAAACGTTCATATAAACATATGCCCGAAATCGCTTTGTTTCCGAGTTACAGCCCGTTATGTGTTCCAGCAAGTATCCGCCTTAACTTTATAGGAAGTGCTCAAAATGACCGCCATGCGCTTGAATACACCCCTGAACACACCTCGTCATAGACTGCCTGACGCGTTCAAACATTCCAGGTATTGCTCGGATTTTCTGGCATCCTTGTTCTACACGTTGGCGAAGCATTTCGACATTGTCAATGGGTGTCACGTAAACGATGGGTTTCAAACGACCCCACAAGTAAAAATCGAGTGGATTCAGGTCCGGGGAGCGAGCAGGCCACGCAATGGGTCCTCCACCGCCAATCCATTTATCAGGGAAATGGTCATCCAAATAGTCTCTGGCTACTCGACTAAAATGAGGCGGAGCGCCGTCATGCATAAACCACATACGACGTCCGACACCAAGAGGAACTTCATCTAGTAAATCGCTTAAATCATTCCTTAAAAAATTGGAATAGGATTCTCCTGTTAATCTCCCAGGCAAAACAAAAGGACCGATTAAGTTGTCGGCAATAAGTCCTGCCCATACATTGACACTAAATTGTTGTTGGTGCTTTGACTGGATGATGGCATGCATATTCTTTTCGGCCCAGTGATGAATGTTGTGAAAATTGATCACGCCATTTCTTGTGAAGGCAGCCTCATCAGAAAACAACACGAAGGATAGAAAAAGAGGATCGCGAGCACACTGTTGACGGAACCAAGTACAAAAGGCCTCTCGTGGTGGGAAATCAGCTTCAGTAAGGCCTTGTACTCTCTGAATGTAATATGGGTAAAGCTGTTGTTCCCGCAAAATTCTCCACACAGTTGTGTATCTTACACCCTCTGCTGCGGATATCCTTCGGGTGCTGACACCAGGATGTTCCTCCACGCGATTCAGGACCCGCTCCTCTAACTCAACAGTTCTGGCGCTGATTGGTCTACCACCCTCTGAAACTCGCTTGTTGAATGATCCTGTATTACCAAGACGCTCGTCTATTCTCTGAAAGGTCTTCTTATCTGGCAGACGGCTATTCGGAAACCTTTCCGCATACAGGCGTCTTGCTGCGACCGCATTATACTCGGCAAGTCCATACAGGAGATGCATGTCTGCCATTTCTCTGTTTGAATAAGCCTCCATTTTCACTTCAAATGCACACTATCACTGAATAGCACAAAAACTTTTAAGGTTTTTTTTTCACTGGACTGCACTTATTCACGGTAAGAAGTTACGAATACGAACAGTGAAACACCGCGATGCACCTCTGACTGACTGATGGCTCTACACTCAACGATATTGAAACATGTCATAGAGTGTACGAAACATTACAATCGGCAAGGCCATACATGAAATAAGTCTCGTACACACTCACAAACATTGTCGGCAAGCAGTGTTTGTAAACAGTTTGCGGAAAGAATTACTGGAACACAAAACTGGCTGTAACTCGGAAACAAAGCGATTTCGGGCATATGTTTATATAAACTTTTTTCATTGTTTTCAGATCCTGAATCCATCCTGAAAGTGCGTCCCGCATGTTATGAAACACCCTGTTTGTATGTATATGTATATATATGTATATATATATATATATATATAGAGAGAGAGAGAGAGAGAGAGAGAGAGAGAGAGAGAGAGAGAGAGAGAGTGGCTACTGGAGTAGCAGAGACGTTTTCAAATACCTTAGCAATGTTCCATCAACACAAACACGACCAAGATGACGTCACACAAGCACGACCAAGATGACGTCACACAAGCACGACCAAGATGACGTCACACAAGCACGACTAAGATGATGTCACAGCACGGGAATATTTCAGGGCATCACACCTCAACTTCGTTACGAGGACTTCTTGACGAACCTCGATTTCTCTTTTCGAAGACCAGTGACCCGAGAGCTACCACCATGTAAACATCTTTGGTGTAGGCCCCATTAGGCCTGGTGTCATTCACCTAACTTTATATAAAGACTAATCATTACCTCGCGCGTTATTAATATCAAGTCATTATTATATTGGTGACATAATTCAAGTGTACATATTATTTTGACTGTAAACAAACAACTTACATTTGCTTCATTCATAAATCATTTATTTTGTTTAATAAAAGAAGAAAAATTATTCTATCAGTCAACCTAATTAATAACATAATTTGATCTGCAAAGATCTGGTGACCTCGGCCTAAGCATTTATCATTAACAATCAATCATAAACAATCAATTAACCATTATCATCATCATTCATATTATAGTACCGATTTCAACTATAAACTAGTAACTATATATATATACAGGGTGTCCCAAAAAAACTATATACTCTTTATAGCATCATATATATATATAAGAGTATATAGTTTTTTTGGGACACCCTGTATATATATATGTATACACACAAAGATGATTTTGTTTCAGACAGTGCAGCGTTAAACTAATAAATAATTCATCAGTAACTGAGAACCTTTAACCACCCTTTCAAGATACATATAAACTTTAATCTGTTTGTACGAACGGTTTATTAATCAACGGAAGATTGCGCTGCACGTTGTTGTTCTCTTCCTGATTCAATGTTACCTCTCCTACTGTGGGAGACGTGCAGCATGGCTGCTTCAGGTACACAAACGTCTTATGATGAGATAATGCCTTGCGGTTTTAATGTTATTGTTTTCATTGTTCATAATTGATTGCATGCGTAAAGCTATAAAGAACAAATCCTAAAACATTTTTATAAAACTACGAAGACACTTTTTAATTATATATATATATATATATATATATATATATATATGTGTGTGTGTGTGTACACACACACACACACACACACACACACACCAAGAGGGTAGGTGTGCTGTACCAACTTCGCAGTTTCTTCACCCCATTCAGTTGCTGTCTCTGTACAGGGGTCTTGTCCGCCCCTGTATGGAGTACGGTTCTCATGTGTAGAGTAGTTCAACCCATACAGCTCTATTTGACCGGGTAGAATCAAAGGCTTTTCGTTTCATCAATTCCCCGCCTCTTACTGACTGTCTTCAGTTCCTCTCCCTTCGCCTCAATGTTGTCTCACTCTCTCTTTACTATCATTAAACGGAAGTAGTATAGCCGAAAAATGGACGAGTGCAAGAATGTTGCAATGTTGCACGAGATAATGATCAATGTTGCAAAGGGGAGGGGTTTGCAATGAAGGGGTGGGTGGGTATGCAGTGAAGGGGGAAGGGGTAGCCCTGGAGGGGGGAGAGGGGAGGGATCTTCGGGGAGAGAAGGAAGGATGACCTCCCTCCAAAGGGGTTGCCTTAACCTAAGAGAGAAAGAGAAAGGATAGACGGAGGAGGGCTTTGGGGGAAGAAGGTGGGATGTCCTTACTCCCCCAAAGGGAAACCTAAGTCTTAACCTAAGAAGGAAGGAGAGAGTTCTTTATTCAGCCGCAGTCATCATCAAACTGGCCGCACTGAAGCGAGGCGGGTCTTATATAGAGGAGGGTTGAGTTGCCAGATACCATTTTTCTATTTTAATTGTACAGGTATACATTATTAGGGTGAGTTGCTAAACACCACCATTTATTTTAATTCGTTATCAAAGCAAACGTACTTTCTGAAACCGAAATTGACAATAAAAAATTCAATATGTTTATTAATTATTGTAAATAAATAGAATTTGTCTTCTACTGCACAAAAAAATAATATAATACGGAACGTACAATCGTCAAAATAATAGTTCAGACGAAATACACACACACACACACACTCAATTGAACAACTTTCTCCTTACCTTATATATATATATATATATATATATATATATATATATATATAGAAAGAATCATATTAACTGTGTCTATTTAATTTTGTCATTCCTTATATATATATATATATATATATATATATAAACGGATTTTCACCTTAAAGTGAATTAATTATTAAAACAATATTAACATTAAAAAATTCACTAAACAATTGGCTTAGCAAAAGAAATCGTTCCATCAACATATTCTCAAATCTATATACAAACACACACACACACACACAATTATATTAAATAATTATTCTCTTACAAATACGTTTATTTTAACATTGTGTTCAGACTACAGCGAGAGGAGGCAGGTAATGAGAATATCCAGAAAAAGGTCCAGCCCGAGGCCTTTTAAAACCACAAACTAGCGTGAAAGGAATTTGGGTCAAAAACTTTCTCCCAAAGACACGCTTCGCACCGTAAGCGACTGTTCCTTGTAAATAAAAAATGTTTTATATTTTATCAACTTAGTTATTTTTATTTACACGTAATTTGTATATCATCTTAGTTATTGAAATGAATGAATAAAAAATAATGGATGGATATATTATTATTATTATTATTATTATACATTTTTCAAAATTAACACACACACTATATATATATATATATATAGGGTGGTACAAATTACAATAATAATAATAATAATTAACTCTTTCTCGCCGAATGTTCGTTCTAACAATGGTTAAGCTTTTCACTCCGCCTTAGACCCACAGTTTAACGTGGAAACCGAATACATTAATCCGGGCGGGTAGAAATGTCATCGCCCCGATCTCTCAACCGCCGGCTAATCCACCAGTAGGATACCTAGGGTACCCATTTATCAGCCAACCAAACAGAAATTTAATAACTAAATACAATTTTTCCACACGCCTACGCGAGAAGTCAAACCGAATACATTAATTAATCAAAGTTGAAACTCAATTTAGTATGGCAGCAAAATAATAAAATATTGTTGTGATCGATATTGCATAAAGGGGTAGGTTGGGGAAAACCAAGTATTGTCGCAAATATTGACGTGGTAGAGACAGCAAGGAGTAATACGAGCACTAAATCTAAGGAGAAAATATAGCAATCTTGGGAAAGCTGAGTTTAGTATGGGCGCAAAACATGGTAGTGCACAAAAATCTTCTAGATTTGATGTTTATGTCATAGGATATTACTGTGGTGTTAATGTCAGAGTAATAAAGAGTAGCGGCACTAATTTTGTTTCCTGTGATGCTGAGCTGAACCACTCTAATAAATATATTCCTATAACGAACGGCATCCGAAAATTGAGGATCAATTTAGTAATTTAGTATGGATGCAAATAACATGCATCCGAAAAAATTGAGACTCAATTAGTAGGGGCGCAAAAAATAATAATGCACATTCTGGACATCTTTTATAGAGATGGTTGTTGCGAGGGATATTGCATAAAGGGGGCAGAAATTCAATAACTAAATACAATTTTACCACACTCCTACGCGAGAAGTCCCTTCATTGCATAACCCCTCCCCTTAATTGCACACCCACTCCCCCTTTGCAATTAACGTTACAAATATATATATATATATATATATATATATATATATATATAATATATATATATATACAAAACAGAATGTCTACAATGTGTGTGTATATATATATATATATACACACGAGCAAAAACATTATACTATACAACGAGTACGCACAATTGGCGTTGTACTATTTAATAATATAGGAAGGAGTGAACAAAAATATTTATAATTTCTTTATTATAAAATTCGCTCGAATACACTAGTAATAATAACTCTTTCTCGCCGAATTGTTCATTTTGACAAAGGTCAAACCTTTTCACTCTGCCATAGACCTACAGTTCAAATATGAATAATTCAGAAGTATCGGAACAGATCCGTGTACCAAAATCTTTTAAAATATTCTTGACCACTAGGATAGTGAGGGTGAAATTTTCAAATTGATCCGCGGCTTCCTCCGCAAATACAATCATGCTTAAAAACATACAAAGATGCTTTCGCTAGCTGCAACACCAAATACAAATTTATAAACATTTCCTTTTCATTCGAGGGTTTATTCTAGCAGGACAACCAGGGTGCCCATTTATCTACCATCCAATTTTCTACCTTTTTTGTTGTAACCTTTAAAGAAATTTTTCTCCAAAAAATATATTGTATAAAATGAAAAAAATTATTCAAAGGTTTATTGTGTGTTCAGAAATACATCTCGTCAGGGAATGATTGCTAGCTCTTTCACATCATAATTTCATCGAGATAATTCAAGCTCATATACAGGACCTACATTGTCTATAATATCTGTGGCGCGTGGAACATGCGGCCTTCAGAAGATGTGAACATCTGCTCTGTGGATCAGTTCAAGAAGATGGATAGGCCGAACCTTGCGATGTAGGAATTTTTTCCATGGAACCGTAACCACTGATACATCCTCGGTACGGATTGCAATACTTATTGAGGTACATCTTGTCCTTGTATCTCCCTCATGTACACCTTCCACATTGTGTCCGACAAAAAATACAGAAACTCTTTCCAAAATTGTTGTGAAATATGCAAAAGTATAATAAAAAAAAGAACAGCTTCAGAGTTCATTCACACCGTACGTACACTTATCTCGTGTACACAGTGTACACCTTCCACATTTTGTACGGCAGGTGCAACAAGGGGTCATGAAACTTGGAGGTGAGTCTACAATTACATCGTTGTTGCTCTGCATTATGCAGTATACGCGGTTTAATATTTCTCCGATCAAGGTATAGGGAAATCATGAAAATCTCCCTCCGGAAAAATGTCTGGTGCGTATTCTGGGAGTGGGGGTGATAAAACATTAAAACCGTTATTATTTCTTGTGTCGGAAAAAAAACAACTCTCCAATATAATGGGGTACAACGCAGCACACTTTTCATTAGCTTATGGTGCGATTCACTCCTATCGAACCGTCGCGTTGCATGTGCATCATAGTTATCTCAGAGCTTGAACCGAGTGGATGTGCGAATACGATGGAAATCCCTTTGAGAAGGGATTCTCAACGCCTCGTACGACGTCTCCGTGACGAAGTCGTTGCGCATGCTCAGGCGTGAAACCGGCACCATTGATTATGTACTGGAAACGACTTGCAGATAGGCAAGCGAACGGAATGATATTTATTTAAGTAATGAGGAGATGAATAGAGTCTTCGTGATAGTTGAGAAGTAGGCACAGGACCGTTATAAAATACCTGCTGGGGTAGGTACAAGAAGAGAGTAGATTAGTGATGCCTCCATATATACCATTG
>JAJOZX010000073.1:307500-345000 GCA_023014485.1 Bathynomus jamesi
CATATCTTGAACTAAATGTTGATGAAATCGCTGTAAAGGAGTGTATTGTAACAAAATTTCTTGGTGTAATGTTAGACACGAATTTGCCATGGAGTGATCATGTAAATTACTCGTATATCTCAAAAAAGATTTCAAGGAGCGTTGTTATAATGTTTAAACTTAGAAGGTAATCCCTAAACAGGTTTTATTAACGGTGTCATACTCTCGTCCTTCCTTATATAACGTACTGCACCATTCAGTGGCGGAGTGTCTTGGGGGAGGGGGGCAAGTGCACCAGGGCCCGGGCTCTCAAAGGGCCGAGACGTTGAAGACCCTTTCCTTCAAAATGAAAGTGAGTCTACAAAAAGCCACAGAGTATTCATTCAATTTCATTGGCTAATGGAATGAATTAGTCATATTAAAGCCAATTAATGAATGCTCACTGGCCACTGCTCTATTACTTTCATTGACTTGTATCTTTCACAGAGGAACTTACTCCGAAACTGCTCATATTTCATAACGTTTTCATAATGATATATATATATATATATATATATTATATATATATATATATATTATATATATATATATATATATGGGAATTAACTCAGAATGGTCCCCTGAGTTTTTTATGATACACACAGACAGTACATGGAACAAGGAACTCTTCTGGGATAATTAAATCCACTATAGTCCGAATAAGTAATGGTAAATGACAAATACCATAGTTTTTCTTTTTCATGATGCTAGCCCGACGTGGGCAACGGGTCACTCACAAAGAGGTCCCATAAATATAGCTTCCCTCACCAGCTATCTGCAAAGCAGACAGGATCCAGCTTTGAGACATGGATCTAGGGTTTAAAGCGCCTAGCCCTACTACATTTAGAACCTCAATATAAGCAAAAGACTCGCTGCCTTCACGTCAGATTGAATACATCAAAGAAAAAGGGTAACTATTATATTTTTAGCCAAAAACCAAAACTTTAATAAACCTCAACTGGTAGAATTGAGCGTCCACTTTTCAAGGCACATAACATGTCCGTTTCAAGATGGGAATGAACTCAGAATGGTCCCCTGAGTTTTTTATGATACACACAGACAGTGCATGGAACAAGGAACTCCTCTAGGATAATTAAATCCACTATAGTCCGAATAAGTAATGGTAAATGACAAACACCATAGTTTTTCTTTTTCATGATGCTAGCCCGACGTGGGCAACGGGTCACTCGCAAAGAGGTCCCATAAATATAGCTTCCCTCACCAGCTATCTGCAAAGCAGACAGGATCCAGCTTTGGGACATGGATCTAGGGTTTAAAGCAGCCTAGCCCTACTACATTTAGAACCTCAATATAAGCAAAAGACTCGCTGCCTTCACGTCAGATTGAATACATCAAAGAAAAAGGGTAACTATTATATTTTTAGCCAAAAACCAAAACTTAAACCTCAACTGGTAGAATTGAGCGTCCACTTTTCAAGGCACATAACATGTCCGTTTCAAGATGGGAATGAACTCAGAATGGTCCCCTGAGTTTTTTATGATACACACAGACAGTGCATGGAACAAGGAACTCTTCTGGGATAATTAAATCCACTATAGTCCGAATAAGTAATGGTAAATGACAAATACCATAGAAAAACTATGGTATTTGTCATTTACCATTACTTATTCGGACTATAGTGGATTTAATTATCCCAGAAGAGTTCCTTGTTCCATGCACTGTCTGTGTGTATCATATATATATATATATATATATATATATATATATATATATATACATATATGATTGGCATTAAGTATATATCGTATACATTTTTATACACTTTATTATGGTCTCAAGCGAAACATTGTTTTCGAACACTTTTTCCGTTTTTAAATTGGAGACAAAAAATAAATTTTGTTATAAAATAGCAGTACGCAATATAATTATGTGTATAAAGTACTTTACGTTTTAAAATTATATTATGAAGCTGTGAAAAGCATATTCACAACCAAAGGGTACCATATAAAATAAATAAAAAGGTATGGACTTAATTCTTTACTGCAATATATTATCAATTTATCATATTATTGACATATAGGGGCCAAGGGGGGGGAAGGCCCGCGAAGAAAGTTCGCCCAGGGCCCGGAAGAACCACTCTCCGCCACTGCCACCCTTGTCTAAAGAAACTCCGTTAACGACACTTTAAACAGTATCTTTGTCATCCAAAAACGAACAATGAGGTTATTATCATCTGATGCCGATTTCCACGATCATTCTAGCGCATTATTTGAAGAACTAAAACGACTTAAGCTCAAAGACGTAATCAAACTGGTACATTTTATTTTTAATTACGAATGTAAGAACAAAGTCATTAGCTTACAATGGATAAACAGATATTTTGTATCTCATCACGAAATCCACTCGTATCAGACCAGAAATAGCTCAAAGCATGTTATACCTCAATTTAGAGTGTCTTCATCTCAAAAATTAACCGTTTTCATTGGATTGAAACTATGGAATGATTTAAATGCCGATTTAAAAAGTACTATGAATGTGAATTCCTTTCAAACCAATCTCGATTAATAATGGAATGCTAATAAAAATCTAGGATTAAACGTACGTTATTACTATTACTTATTCATTTATCGTGCGTAATCTAGGTTTAAATGTACATTACTCGTTATTCTTCATCTCTCGTGTCTAATATTGATTTTTTTGTATAGTATTGGTATCATACCTTCAATAAAGACTTTGTATTTGTTTTATATTTATAATAATAATAATTTAAGATTAATACATAAACTAATTAATAATTCTTACTCATGATTTATGTAATATTATTAATAATAATAACTGTCTGTTTTACTTAATTAAGATTCCAGTAAAGCCCAAAGCTTAAGGGCAAAAAAAAAATAATAATAGTTCAATTTCACAGTTGTTTATGTTAAAAAAAACAAAAATTGTAAATCTTCTTTATTTTATCAATAAAGCTTATTCAATTCAATTTTATATATATATATATATATATATTATATATATATATATATATATACACACAGGGTGTCCCAGGAGGAAATGTCAAGAATGCACCATTTCACTCTTTGGGTATTTCTAAGTAGAAAGTATTATATCGATATGGGTTTGATTCCCAACCGTTACCGAGATACAGGCCTCTACATTTGGGTAATTAAAACATAATAAAAAGGCGATCTTAGATACTATTTAATGACACTTGTGGTTTACAAAATGTACAAACGTACAATACACTATTGCACTTATTGCAGAATGGTTTCAAAGTGACCCCCTCCTTCTTCAGTGCACGCGGCGAGTCTCTGATCCATCGAGTCTTGCCAAGGAAAACGCGGAAGTTCATTTCTGAGGTTTATGAACGCATCCTGTATACGTGCAACCAAACTGCTCCCTAGTTCGGGCTTACCCCGCTGATAAACGTTACTCTTCAAGAACCCCCAGACCAAAAAAATCTAGCCGGAGATAAATTCAGGCGAACAAGGGGGCCATGCCACAGGTCCCTCCAGTCTAATCCACCTTCCCGGAACCGTAGAGGCCTGTATCTCGGTAACGGTTGGGAATCAAGGCACATGTCGATAAATACTTTCTACTTAGATAATACCCAGAGAGTCAAATGGTGCATTCTTGGACATTTCCTCCTGGGACACCCTATGTAATATATATATTATATATATATATATTATATATATATAGATATATATATATACTATATATATATATTAACTGCAAACAACACACAGTATAATTAATGTAAAGAACGATGCTTGTGTAGAAGAGCGTCGTTCTTTACATTAATTATACTGTGTTGTTTGCAGTTAAAATGTATATATGTACGGCATGCGAAGGTGCCCCCTCAGGCATTGGTTTTCTGCTCATATGTAGGAGAATTACGACTTCTGATTGATCGAGGTCCATGGTGTAGTGGATAGCATATCTGACCGGCAATCGGATGATCCCGGGTTCGATTCCCGGGTGGTACCTCATTTTTCATTTGTTCGTTCTCCCTCCTCATCTTGTGCGGAACGCTCTTCTACACAAGCGTCGTTCTTTACATATATATATATATACAGGGTGTCAAACCCGTGTAGCATGTGGATTTGCGTGCGCCCACACGTGAGAATTGTGCATGTTAAACACACCCTCACGGGCCTCACATGTGAAACAGGCCTCATCTGAGAACAGCACATAAGCCGGAAAATTAGGCTGCACCGCTGTCTGCTGCAGAAACCAGCGTGCGAATTCCACACGAAGAGGGTAATCCCGAGGTTGTAATGCCTGGACTCTCTGACGATGAAACGGATGTAACTGCTGCTCGTGCAACACTCTCCAGACCAGGTCGTGGTTCACACCGAGGATACGTGCAACACCTCGCGTGCTTGCGCTTGGATTGTCCTCAAATCGCCGTAGGATTTCTTCTTCCATGTCAGGAGTGCGCACGTTTCTCTCTCGACCAGTGTCATGCATGTTTGCATGGAGTGTTCCAGTTTCTCGCAGTCGCCGATGCAAATGCGCAAACGCTTGGTGGTTTGGCACACGTCTGTTTGGGAAGCGCTGTCGGTACAACCTCACAACAGCTCTTCCGTTTCCATTGGCAGCCCCATACACCATATGCATGTCAGCCATCTCAGCAGTCGTGAAGCGCTCCATGTTACGCGTACTACGTCCGATTTAAGAATGCCCGCGGCAAGCGCGAGTCTAGCCCACTTCACCTTTTAGCCAATTGCAGCGGCGCCCTCTCGCGCCGAATGGTGACGTCAGCGGACATACACTTATAGACGAAAAGGGTTTGTCTTGGTGTTGCCTATCCCCCATTACAATTTGTACAGAAAGTTTCCAAACACCCTGTGTGTGTATATATATATATATATATATATATATATATATATATATATATGGAACCATTCTGAGTTCATTCCCATATATATATATATATATATATATATATATATATATATATATATATATATATATATATATATATATATATATACTGGGTGGCCTAAAAGTCAGGATACATAAGGAAAATGATTTATACTATTCCAAGATTTCTCCAGTTATGTTGAGACGTGTGAGGATGTCACTCAGAAGAATTGAGAAGTGTATCGAGATTAATGGGTCTCAGTTTGAGCATTTATTATGAATAAACCAACATAGTACGTGAAACAGATTATTTCTCCTGTGTCCAGACTTTTGGGCCACCCTGTATATATATATATATATATATATATATATATATATATATTATTGTTGGGAATTCTGTGGGAACTAAATATAAATTGTGAGCGAGAAAAATACGAGTAAGAAAACCACAATGAAAATGACTCCTGCTTTGATAGCCTCATATACACACATACAAACCCCGGAAAAGAAACAAATGCATGCCACGAGGCGCAATGAGGTCAACCAAATTGAAGTTCACACACTTAAATCTAATCGAAGTTGAAAAAAAAAAGGGGGACTTAACTGACAACAAAAATGGTGACATAACAAGAAATATGACGGATCGACTAAGGTGTTTTGGGCACCCTTTCGGGGCGGAGTTTCGTGCTGGGGAAGGGTCGTAAGGGAGTAGCTGGATCACCTGTTCACTCGTTCTGTTCATGCGGTGAAAGGCAGAATTAAAGAGGGGTTTCTCAGGCAATTAACTTTAGTATTTACAAGTGACATTTTTTTTTGTATTTTAAAATGATTTTAGCACATCGTGTAACGTGGAGAGAGAGAGAGAGAGAGAGAGTTACAAGGAGTTACAAGGAAAAGAAGTACCTCAAAAGGTCTTGCGGCCCATACCGAGGAGGTACCAATGGCAACGGGTGCCAGGGAAAATTTTCTACACCTTCAAATAGTGTGCAAGATTTGGTCTAACGTTTTCTTGAACGGATCCACAGAGGAACTGTTCACAACTTCTGAAGGGAACCTGTTCCACGTGTCACAGATCTTATAGGTAAAGTAATTCCCACACACACTAGTCCTAAACCGTTTCAAATCCACCTTCCAACCATTGTTGCGAGTTGGGTTATCATTTAAACTAAACATGCTTCTAAAATCGGCAGCGTTGAACCCGCGTAAGAGCTTGAAAACCTCGATCAGTTGACCGCGCAGCCTCCGAGTTTCCAGCGAAAACAAGTTCAGGGCGCGTAAGCATCGATTGTAGCCCATATGCCTAACGGAAGGGATTAACTTTGTGGCCCTCGCCTGCACTCGCTCCAGCCTCTCAATATCTTTCCTGAGGGTGGGCGACCAGAACTGCACAGCATACTCCAGGTGCGGCCGAACCAGAGAATTGTACAGCGAGAGCACAATCTCCTTGTTCCGAAATCGAAATTGCCTCCTGAGTCCTGATGTAACCCAACAACTTCTGGGCTTTCTTTTCCACTTCTACGCACTGTTTGGTAAACTTAAGGTCGCTGCTAATTAGCACACCCAAGTCCTTTTCTAAATCAGTCGCCTCGATATTGTTCGCCAACATCGAGTAGTCTGACTTGGGATTGGCGTAGCCAATGTGCATCACTTTGCATTTACCCAAGTTAAACGGCATTTGCCATTTTTCGGACCACTCTCCTATCCTACCTAGGTCCGCACGTAGGTGCTCGATCGCTTCGGGCGTCCCAACACTAGCCCCCAAGCTTGGTGTCATCAGCGAATTTGGCGATCCGACTGACGATGCCAGCATCGATATCATTTATGTAAATGATAAACAACAGTGGCCCCAAAACGGAACCCTGAGGAACCCCACTAGTGACCGAGGCCCAACCCGAACTAACCCCTTTAATTACAACCCTCTGCCGCCTATTCTTCAGCCAGTTTTCAATCCACCTACCTACTTCCCCACCGATACCCAGCGCGCGGACTTTCGCCATTAGCCGATGGTGAGGTACCTTATCACAGGCTTTCTGAAAGTCGAGATAAAGTATATCAATCGCCCTACTCTTATCATACTCACTCAACATGACGTGGAAAAACTCGAGCAAGTTGGTGAGACACGACCTATGCCGTTTAAACCCATGTTGGGAGTCCCCAAGCAGCTTGTAGGAATCCAAATGGTCAACGATCCTATCCGCTATTATCCCCTATAATTTACCTACAACTGAAGTGAGACTAATGGGACGATAGTTCCCTGGACTTTCGTGATCCCCTTTCTTAAAGATAGGGGTCACGTTGGCTTCCCTCCAGTCACCAGGCACCTGGTCGCGCACCTCCCGCAACACTGTGGGGAGAAACTGGTCTGGCCCAGGAGCCTTAAACGAGAGTGAGAGAGAGAATAGCATGTTACTTGTAAAGTTTTTATAAATACCGTATATTGGGGCGTATAAGTGGGTATTTTAAGATTTAAATTATGCCCCTAAAGTAGGGAGTCTAAAAAATTAACCTTCCACTTTCCATTTTAGCTTGTATTTAAAGACAGGTCTACCCGTCATAGGTCCTCAGTCCTGCATTAGCTCGCTTTTGTTCAACATCTGAATTGGACCCATATGACGAAGCACTCGCAAATGTATCTCAGGTTGTATATAATGAACTTATGATGTCAGATGATGATTATGATGATGAAGGATTTGATAACTAATTTTTACAAGGTTTTTACAAAGTTTTATTTGGTACTTGTGGGTTATTTTTTTATGTTGGCAAGTTGGTGGTCGATTTAAACACCGAGAATAGGCTAAAATCTAAATCTGAAATTGAAAGTTAGGGGATCGATTAAGTAACAATCCACGACATTCCATCGACTGACCTCCAAGTAAAAACGTGAAGTTTTGCATTCATTATGGGATCGACTAATCTGGACCGTAGACTTATACGCCCCAATATACGGTATCTTGATAAACCTATGTTATAATTACATCTATTTTTTAATGGAATAATTTTTTTAATACAATTCGCAATAAAAATAAAAAAATCGAAGATGGGAAATAGTTTTTTATGCAATATTTCTTTTATTCTACTTCAGCCATTTTTATTGTGAATACAAAGTACCATTCTATTGCTTCGAATGAAGCAAAGTTCGTACGAAAGAAAACCTTTTATTCGTCTACAATGTGGCGAATAAAAGATAAAGGACTTAATAGCTTTATAAAAAATGGAACTTTCTTTCTTAAAAATTTTATTTAATAACTTTCAAAGTTGTTATATACTGTAGAGTATATAGTTGCGCAATGAAATACTGTAGTTGCGTGGGCTTCTTCGAGCAAGGCAAGGTGGAAATATTGCCGTAACTGTTTTTCTGTTAGGGTCAAGTTAGAATGTTTAATAATTTTAATTTCGCTCTTAATGTACGACGAATCATGACGTTCGACTCGGAAAGAATTAAGAACAGGGGTCTATCGTAAATAAACGAAACAGTAATAAGGAACTGCAATGAAAAATTATAATCGTTACCGTATAGCCTGTAGTAACTACTAAATACCATTTTCGTTTTTGATACGCAAAAACTATCCACAAAAGTCTCAACATATTCGTCTCAAAACGTAAATTAGAAGGTTTCCTCATTTTCTGAAACTCTTCACAAAAAATAACCTCAAGTTACTTTCTACCCATAAATATATATACAAAAGGTGGAAATTAATCTGTATATTATTGCGTAACAAAAGCACTTACGCCTTAATGTCCCTTCCCGTAGTACGTGTGCGTGTCTTCATGAATGGATTACGTGATATTAATTAATTTTTTGTGGAATACCACACGCGATTAAATAACCTTAGTAAGAGTGCCAAAGAGAATGTAAAAAAGTGTCATTACCGTTAAGCTAAAATGTACACACACACACACACACACACACACACGCAAATGTTGTTGTATATATTTCAGTTACTCCTCGTTCGATTTTAAATTTTGGAGCGTAATATTTCCGCTGTACTTTTTCATACCTTGAAACGTCATCCAAATTTGTTCGCAAAATCCTTACATTAAAGATCTTAACCCGGAATAAGGTCAAAAGCGATTATTAACGAGACGACTTAGTACGTTTTTGTTTCGTACAATACATTTCGATTATCCCTCGAGTCTCATAAAGTACAACCAGATGTTTACGAGAATAAATAAAAGATTAATTGAAATTAAAAGTGAAATTCTCTTTCAAGAACTCCGTTTCACTTTTTAAGTAAATTCTTATACAGGGTGTACATAAAGTCAGGATCTATTTTTGTGAAGCACTTGGAAATTATATGGAATTCAATCATAAAATGATAAAGTGGTAACATTTATTAAATAATTAAGAGTAGGATTCGACGTGACGCCCATCAGTATCCCTGCACAGCTCAAATCGTTCCGCAGCATTTCTAAACACATTCTGGAGTATTTGCGGGATTATGTTATCTGCAGCAGTTCGTATACGTGTACGTAAGTTTTCAAGACTGGTAATCTTCGTCTGATAGACGTGCGATTTGATAAAACCCCATGCAAAGAAATCTAAAGGGATTAAATCTGGTGATCTCTGGTGGCCAAAGTCTGTTGCTTCCGCGTCCGATCCAGCGATTTGGAAAACGTCCATTTAGATAATCCTGAACAATTTTGGCATAGTGAGAAGGAGCACCATCATGTTGATAGACGACGGTACTAACAATCCTATCCCCGTCGTCTATCAACATGATGGTGCTTGGTGCTCCTTGTCACTATGCCAAAATTGTTCAGGATTATCTAAATGGACGTTTTCCAAATCGCTGGATCGGACGCGGAAGCAACCAAAGACCTTGGCCAGCGAGATCACCAGATTTAACCCCTTTAGATTTCTTTGCATGGGGCTTTATCGAGTCGCACGTCTATCAGACGAAGATTACCAGTCTTGAAAACTTACGTACACGTATACGAACTGCTGCAGATAACATAACCCCGCAAATGCTCCAGAATGTGTTTAGAAATGCTGCGGAACGATTTGAGCTGTGCAGGGATACTGATGGGCGTCACGTCGAATCCTACTCTTAATTATTTAATAAATGTTACCACTTTATCATTTTATGATTGAATTCCATATAATTTCCAAGTGCTTCACAAAAATAGATCCTGACTTTATGTACACCCTGTATATTGCGAGAGTCACTTTTTCTTACTCTGGTTTTGTTTACTCAAAAATTATATATTATTGTTAAAACTTCAAATAACTTTAAACTCTAACCATTATTATTAATTTTATACGAGTCTCTAAAGACTTTTGAAAGTTCCAAATTAGTTTGTTAACCTTTTGTTAACAACTTTAAAATATTAATTATTTTGGTCAAAGTTTGTTAGTAAACAATGAAATGAAATTAGACTAATTAAATTTCATTTTTGTTTCGTCATTTCAAGTAAATTAGTTTAAAAATCATACACGAAAATTAACTAAAATTCAATTAGTAATAAATTCCATCCAAAAGTGATGAAAATGGTAACAAAAAAGTTTATCATCATTACATTTCTCATTATGATAATTAATATGAAAAATTCTTGGACCTTTTCCGTTCTATGGACACCACTCAAATGAGAGAAAGTAATATTTTTTTAAACTTGTATATATATATATGGGATGAATTTCACAATTAAACACGTGAAATGAATGAATGATGCAAACTCACAAGGAAAAAGAAAAACTATTCAAAGGCCTTTCGTGTACACCTCGACATTTCCTGAGGAGGTGTACTTCTGAATACACGAAAGGACTTCGAATCATTTTTCTTCTTCCTTGTGGGTCTACATTATATATATATATATATTGAAACCTACGCCAAAATTATTGAATGCCCGGTTAGGTTAATTGAATGCCCGGTTAGGTCAACTGTACGCCCTTGACGACTGGTTAGGTTAAGTCATGATATTTTCGTTAAAACTAATGAAAATATCACGACTTAACCTAACCAATCGTCAAGGGCGTATAATTACCCTAACAGGGCATTTAATTAACCTAACAAGGTATTCAATTAATCTAATCGGGGATTCAGTTGACCTAACCGGGCATTCAATTAACCTTACCGGGCATATATATATATATAGCCTATGTCTTTGCGCGAAGTAAGAATAAGATGGCCTATCGCCTTCGTCCAATTTTCAACGCAAATTATCGTCAAATTTTTGAAGAAACGACAAATATTTTTTGTTTTTATTTATGTTCATTAAAGCTGTTAAATTAAATAAATTAAATTCCTCCTATTCAAAATGTACTCATTATCAATAAAAAGATAAAATAAGTTTAAAAAATATTAATTTCTCTCATTTCAATGGTGCCCATAGAACGGAAAAGGTCCAAATTCTTTAACATTTGATTAATTGACTAATAACAGGGAAAAACTAATTAAAAAATTATTTATTTAATATACACACAGGGTGGGCCGTAAGTTTCCATACATAGGAAAATTTAAATTATGGTCTTCACGTGCGTCGGTATTTGGATCAGCAGTTTCCGGATGCTTGGATTGGTCGGCGTGGTCCTGTGGAGTGGCCTCCCAGATCCCCAGATCTCACCCCCCTTGATTTCTATCTTTGGGGGCACTTGAAGGCCATGGTGTATCAGGAAAAGATACGAGACATAAATCATCTAAAGGAACGTATCACCAACGCCATTACAAGCATAACGTCAACTGTGCTAATGCGTGTTCATCAACAGTGGGGAACACGTATTGAAATGTGTTTTCAAAACAATGGCAACCATGTAGAGCATATTATATAAATAAAAATGGTTGTCCATAAAAAAATGTTTATTTTTCCTATGTATGGAAACTTACGGCCCACCCTGGTATATATATATATATATATATAAAACCTTTGGGAACCTTTGGTTAGCCTCCGCCCGAATTGTTCATTCTGACGAAGATCAAGCTTTTCACTCCACCTTAGACCTACAGTTTAACGTGGAATCCGAACCACTCCCCACCAGCAGCCCAGCGTCTAGGCCACCCAGGGTACCCATTTATCTACCAACCACTTTTTTTATTGTGTGGAACGATGAACAGCTGGGTTTTGCTGCGCGCCGGCTGCAGTCACCGGGTCTCGAACCCGGGACCGATGGATTCGTAGTCAGCGACGCTAGACGCTAACCACTACACCACCGAGGCGCATATATATATATATATATATATAAATTAACTCCTCCAAACAACAATGGAAAGTAGAAAAGGAAGACTGTGTCGTGTTCCCAAATTAAAGGCTAGACAAGGAACATCCTCAACCCTGAAGGAAAATAGTTTTGTTGTGAGAAGACGAAGACTGTTTAACCAGCTGCCCGAGGAACTAAGGAACGTGAGTGGTGTTGCGGTAGACATCTTCAAAAGAAGATTAGACGCCTGACTCAGAACAGTACCAGATGAGCCGGGGTACCTGGCTATGTGAGGTGAAGAGTACAAGAAACCAACTGTCTACTTCATCAGGGCAACTCGAGAGGAGGGGCGACAAGCTTGACCTTTATGAAATGAGGAATCGTCGCACGGAACATTTGAAAAGTTGAAAGGAAAGGTGTGTGTGTGTGTGTGTGTATATATATATATATAAAATTTTGAATCACCTCCTATACAGGGTGATCTAACTTTACTCGAAATGTATTGTTAACCTGGTACTTGTAGGTTATCTCCCCCCCCCCCCCCCCCCCATCCAATTTTGACAGAATATTTCAGAATATTTTCGTTAAAACTAACGAAAATATCACGACTTAACCTAACCAATTATCAAGGGCGTACAGTTGATCTATTAGTAAATAGTAAATACTATTCCAGAAACAAACAATGTTATAATTAATAATAGATCAGCTGTACGCCCTTGATAATTGGTTAGGTTAAGTCGTGATATTTTCGTTAGTTTTAACGAAAATATTCTGTCAAAATTGGTGGGGAGGAGATAAGGACCTTTTCCAGTTTGTGTACCGTTTTTCATATAATTTATTTTTGCTTCTTTTCAGATCAAAAATGAGTGATAATATCAATCTCTTTAGTTAGGCTTATAAGGCTAACTAACGAAAATATCACGACCTAACCTAACCAATCGTTAGGTTAACTGTACGCCCTTGACGATTGGTTAGGTTAGGTCATGATATTTTCGTTAGTTAGCCTTATAAAGCAAAAATAAATTATATGAAAAACGGTACACAAACTGGAAAAGGTCCGGAGATAACCTACAAGTACCGTTAACCTATTAATTACTGTAAACGAATCTGATTTAACCTAATACCGTATAGTTTACTGAGGCCAAAGTTAGTCTAAACTAAACAAGCTTTCGGAGCAAGTGTAGTTTACGCCCCCCTGACGCAAAAGGGGACACAAACTATACAAGGTCAAAGTTGGGGGACGTAAACTACACTCGGATCTTTAGGAGACATTTTTTAAATGAATCCATCAAATAAAACGTTAAAACTAACGAAAATATTACGACTTAACCTAACCAATCGTCAATATATATATATATATATATATATATATATATATATATATATATATATATATATATAAATTGACGATTGGTTAGGTTAAGTCGTAATATTTTCGTTAGTTTTAACGTTTTATTTGATTAGGTATACGCGGACAAAGTTGGGGAACGCAAACTACACTAGGATAATGTAGGGGAACGTAAACTACACTAGGCACCACAGGGGGACGTAAACTACACTAGGCACCACAGGGGGACGTAAACCACACTTGCTCTAAGCTTTCTAACAGCAGTGTGTGTGTGTGTGTGTGTCTCTCTCAACACCTATAAATGGATCACCTGAAGATCGGGGCCCCCAGCCTTCTTTAGTTAGCTTTATAAGGGCGTACAGTTAACCTAACGATTGGTTAGGTTAGTTCGAGATATTTTCGTTAGTTAGCCTTATAAGGCTAACTAAAGCCCTGATCTTCAGGTGATCCCTATAAATTACCAACACCAGTGATAACACATCAACAAAAACTCCATAATTAAAAATAACGAAAAGTAAAAGTTGGTTCTACTTTTCCCAAAACTAAATTGGTTGTGAACACAATTTATTCTAAACCACTGAATTATATGCATAAGTATTCAGGAACAAAATATTTATGACTCTCTTTGCACGTAACAGTGAGGTGTGAAGGTTCTACAGTATACATATACAAGTGTATATACTGTGCGTGTGTGTGTGTATATATGTGGTGATCCAAAAGTCACGATGGGGTGAAATATTAGTTATTATACTATTTTTAAAATATGATTTTTAAGCAATGAAAATCTCAGATATCAATAATTTCTGTATAGATTCTAATCACGTGCGTTGATTGGTTTAAACTTGCGGGTTTACTGGGGTATTAAAGTATATAGGTCAGAACAAAGTCGATTACATCGTGAATTTTGGATCACCCTTTATATAATTTCAGCCATACTATCGTTTATTCCAAACATTTCGAAAAATCACTTTTTTCAGGGTGAAAAGCTTCAAAAATATACAAAATTAATTAACCCTAAAAGGACGACCGTTACAAATTAGGGATCACCCGAAGATCAGGGCCCCCAGCCTTCTTTAGTTAGCTTTATAAGGCTAACTAACGAAAATATCACGACCTAACCTAACCAATCGTCAAGGGCGTACAGTTGACCAACGATTGGTTAGGTTACGTCGTGATATTTTCGTGAGTTAGCCTTATAAGGCTAACTAAAGAAGGCTGGGGGCCCTGATCTTCGTGTGATCCCAAATTTAGTAACGCTTCAAATACACGCATTCATAACTTAACCCTACAAAAAATACCGGCATTGAAGGGTTAAGACTCTATATAGATTAAAGTTGAGAAGTAGAGCAAAAGGAAAAAGAACTTTATTTAAGTCGATGTCAAAAGAAAACTCCATTAAAATAAAACAAAAGTTACGAAATATTTCAACAACACATTAAACTACATACTGAGTACATTACTTTGCAAAACACACCACAAAATTTAAAACACACACACACACACACACACACACACACAATACATACATATATATATATAAAAAATGTTTTTTCCTTATTGCATTTATTCTGCTATTTGTTCTTGCAATTTATTTGAGCAGGACCATTTCTCAGAGCTCACCACACACGCGTGCACAACTGTATATTAAGTGTGTCAATAGATTGATCGTGAAAAACAGCTGTTTACCCGTAAATATATACTATTATCGTTATCTTTTGTGTAAAATTATATTATGTGCTTTATATAAATACGGTACATAGATGCCGTCTCGAGATAACTGTTTCTTTTTTGAATAAACTTATTCATCCACTACAATTATTCCTCGTTATCGGAATATCATGCGGCCAAAAACTTTATAATTCTCTCTCTCTCTCTCTCTCTCTCTCTATATATATATATATATATATATATATATATATATTATCTCGGTTTATATCTCTAAAATTGACGACTTTTTCACAAGTATTGAAATAAGAAGGAACGAAGTGAAAGAGCGTTACCTCTGTGTTAATTAGCTATTTAAACCCTTACGCGCATTAAGAACCTAGTATCACTTTACGAGTGATTTAAGACAACCCTTAGATACACTCTACAATTATAATTACGATATGTAAGTAATTAATAATTATTTAAATAACCCGAATGTTTATATATTACCATAATTAAATAACTTATCAATTACGGTGCAAAAAAAATTCCGACACGCGTTCCTTTTTGCAAAAAGAAAAAGTCTTTCAGTAATAAAAAAAAGTTATGTAGAATTGTTCTAAATTGTATAATACCATTTCATTTTTAAGCTTCAAAATACTTTGCAATTCTTTTCACTGTTTCTTCAAATGAAATGTGTTATGCAAACATATTAAACCTATACACATTACCATCAAAAATTGAAATATTTACATAAATGGAGCTTGTTTATCATATAGTATGCAAAACATTATATATATATATGTGTGTGTGTGTGTGTGGGTGTGTGTGTGTTTGTGTGTGTGTGCGCGCGCGAGAACGTGCGCAAAGAAGGAAGCCTGCGAACAGTTTTCTTTCAAAGGCCCAAATTGAACGCCTCCATTCAGTTGCATCGCCCACTGCAAGAACGTAAAATGGTAGGTGTAATGTTTTTGTGTGTGTGTGTGTGTGTGTGAGAGAGAGAGAGAGAGAGAGAAGAGAGAGAGAGAGAGAGAGAGAGAGGAGGAGGAGGAGAAGGAGGGAAGGGGGGAAGGAGAGAAAGTGAGAGGCAGTCAAGAACCTTCAACCTTCTCCATGGTCATTCAAAGTCCACATTGTACGACAGATGACGTATAACCTCTTCCTCTTTCGTCGAACACACCCTTCGAATTGTCTCCTGAAGAAGTACCTTCTGAAGACGTATATGGGCCTCTGGCTGCGCCCTGATGTATTCCCAGCGTTCCATAAGCCTTTCGGAAGTTCCAGCTGCGCCGGCGAGTTGCCGTCCTTGCAAAGGTTTGACGTCGCACGGTGCAGTGATAATCAATTGTTGGTTTGGAGGACGCAGCTATCGCTCAGCTGTTGGCGTTGTTGCTTTAGTTGTCGTTCCTGTTACTGTTCCTGTTGCTGTTATTATAAGTAATTATTTTCGTTACTGTTTTCATTTGGTTACTGTTTCGGCTTCATTTCTGTTCTTGTAATTGAGAGGAAACGGATAGGAGACGGAATTAAAATCAGAAGTAAAGATAAGACATATCTCTCATCATCTCCTTCCTTCATGAAATCATTAAACGTAATCTTTTTTGCTTGTTTTTCAATGACAAAATTATTCATTGCTCGTAATATCTAATGAAACATTTTATACGTGAGCTCTATTCCCATATATTGCCATGCATATTAACGTCATTATAATGCCAGCAAATAATTTACATAAATGAGAAATTTCAATTCACACACACTCACACACACACTCACATATAATATAATATATATATATATATATTATATATATATATATTATATATATTATATATATATTATATATATATATATATATATAATAAAACTTAGTTTCCCTCTCTCTTTCTTTCTCTCTAATAAAGAGAAACTAATCGTGTAATAACAACTTTACTCTTTCGCAGGATACATGCAAAAAAACTTGTGTAGTTCTATGTGCACAAAGATTATAAAATAAATGTGTACAACAATACATATATATATATATATATATATATATATATAAATTTGCCCCCCCCCCCCTTAATCAGATAAGCTCTGAAGGAGGGTGTCTAAGTGTGGCCCTTAAAAGGATACATAAGGAACTGTGGTGTACGAAAGCATATATTTGTACCACGCATTTTGCATTATTAACCAAAGGAGTGAAAGGTTTCTTCGCAATTTTTTCGCTTTTCAGAAGGTTTGCGCATGCGCCAAGTATTTCGGTAACAAAGAACTCATTTCTTTACGTTACATTTCTTTTATAACGCCCCCGGTTTTGTGTGTGTGTGTATATATATATAATTTTTTTTTTCTTTTCCCATAGTACAGTCGTTTCAAAAGGTTTTGTCGCGGAATTCCACGTTTGTTACCGATATTTATCAATAAGAAATATGAAGTTCCACGACAGAACTGTACGGATTCGGAATAAAGTTCGCCAACAAACCTAAAATTCCTAAAAAACAAAAAAATTCTAATCAATAAAGAATTAAAATAATTATTATTATTATTGTCACCAAAAATAAGAAAATAGCAGAATAAAAACAAAATATTATTACAGTAATTAGTAATTTTTTATGATTTTTAGAAATATTGTTTATAGGCGAACTCTTTTCCGAAACTGTACATATTCAGATACTTTGAGCGAGTATCGTTCAGTCAAATTGGTAGGCCCGTTTACCAACTTTTTCTCAGAGTGTTCAAGGTTACTTTAAGGGCACATGAAACCAGTCAGCTCGATTCATAGTATCGAGATTAACCTGTTGTTTTACCCTTCACAACCATCACTCACACCTAAATACTTTTATAGACATTAATTAAGAAGCCCTAATGGCATTTTATATATATATATATATATATATATATATATATATATATATATATATATAGAGAGAGAGAGAGAGAGAGAGAGAGAGAGAGAGAGAGCACCTCGGTGGTGCAGTGGATAGCATTGCTGACTACAAATCCATCGGCCATATTTTTTTTACTATAATCGGTAATTTGAAGTGGACTATAGATAATTATCTAAATAACTAAATATAAAGTTTTAAATGCTAAAAGAATATACGTATGTATGGTTTATTCGATATTGTAAAATTGCGTAACGATACAGTATATATATATATATAAGCAAACAACCACAGGGAAAAGGAAAAGGAAACACGAAGTCCGAGCGCTTTCATGATATATTCACATCTTCAGGGAGAAACAAAATTTTTTGTTTCTCCCTGAAGATGTGAATATATCACGAAAGCGCTCGGACTTCGTGTTTCCTTTTCCTTTTCCCTGTGGTTGTTTGCTTATTAATAAGATCACGTGTTATTCTGTGATTTTAGTGCATATATATATATATATGCCTCCTGAATAAAGTCTTAAGTTATTTACATATTTACTGTAAATACTCTATTTTCCCTAATTTAGAGTTTAGAGTAAATTGGCATTTTTATGGCATGAAAGTATGATAAGCCTTTCACTTTTCCTTCATGGCATTAATCCAATACTATGCATGATATAGAAATACGCCTCGGTGGTGTAGTGGTTAGCGTCGCTGACTACGAAACCATCGGCCCCGGGTTCGAGACCCGACGGCAGCCGGCGCGCATCCTTCCACGCCATAAAGAAAGTGGTTGGTAGATGAATGTGTACCCTAGGTGGCCTAGTGGTTAAGACGTTGGGCTGCTGCTGATGGGGCGTGGTTCGGATTCCACGTTAAACTGTAGGTCTAAGGTGGAGTGAAAAGCTCGACCTTCGTCAGAATGAACAATTCGGGCGGAAGCTAACCAAAGGTATGCGGCTTTTCCTTAGTCACGTACATCAATTTGCGAAATTTACGAATTGAGAGAAAGAAACAAATTCAAATTTGCTCTTCTCTTCGTTGTACGCATTTTTCTCCTCTTCTCATTTAGGGATCGGAACAATTCCTTTCAATTTTTCATGCGAAACATTCCCCAAATAGTGGACAAGATTTTATCCAAAAAATATTTCATGATATGAAAATTTCTCTCTCTCTCTCTCTCTCCTCTCTCTCTCTCTCTCTCTCTCAATAGGGAAGCGAAAGCATATGAAGGAATCAAACGTTGTTGAAATCAAACTTTATAAGTTTTACTCTTATTGTTTCATTTCATTTTCCTAACTTACGTCGGTTTCTTGAAATGAATTTTTAATTTTTTTCCGTTCAATTTGCATTTTTATTTCAATATTTCTTAAGAATTTATTCAAATTAATACTCCGGTGAGTTTTTTCTATCGGAATGATTTGCCAATCCGAGTAAAAAAGACAGGATATGTATACAATTTGATCTATTGTAAATGGATAACAAAGACTCGTCTACATACCGTTCTACGCAACATCTACCATTTATATAGTAAATAAATTTACATAATAACATTATCTTCATAAGAATTTCGATAATGAGATACGTTAAATTAATAATTTTATCACGGTATATGTTTGCATTAAGATAAATTGTCTCTACGTAACTGAGTCGTGTGCGTCTACGCGCGTGTAAACACGTTTCCAGCATGCATAAGAACTCGAATGAGGAATTGATTGTGGCTTAAAGGAGCGACCTTGTCTCTTCCTCTTTTGGACTGTGATAATTCCATTTACACCTTCATTGTTTCCTATCTGAGCACCTGATAATATATATATATATATATATATTATATATATATATATATATATATTATTCTTTTTTTTATTGGGGTTGTTTAACCTCCTTCGCAACATCTAAGGTCATATGACGGAGGGGACCTACAGCTTTACGTGGGATCCGAACCACGGGTCGCTACATAATCTGGGCGCGGAGGACGGATCTCCCATCCAACTACTACCCAGACCCAATGTCGCTTAACTTCGCTGATGCAAAGTGAAGGAAGGGTATAAAAGTATTTAGGAGAAAAAGGGAGAGAAATTGCGGAACACGTCGTTCCGATACTGACGTCATGGAACGTCGTCAATCCATTTTAACATTTTAACAGCGTTTAAACGGATTAATAGCTAGACAATCGAGACGCAATTTGCCGTTCCTTCGTAATCCTCGCTTTAATTGACAGTTAAAACAAACGCAAACCGCTTTCTGTCATTCGTCTTCTTTGATGCGGTTTCGGGAAGCGAGGTCGCATCAATGACCCTACTTGACCCCTCTGACCCCCGTGTTTTAGTGACGTCATCACGCTGATTTGAATCTATCTGGTGCCAAAGGGCGTGGTTCAAGGATGGGTGCCTAAAATATGGCAGTTCCCATCACTTATAAGTTTTTGTGTGACGATAATTAAAATTTATTTCATATTTTGGCTTCCATTAACGTTTCTTTCATGCACCAATAATTACTCGTGTAAATGATACTCGAAACCATTCTCAGCTTATTCAATGGTTTAATAGTGGGAGCTTTCTAGTGACAAAAAAAAAATATATATATATATATATATATATCCTCAGTCAAATGTACGAAGCAACGTCAAGAGGGTTTAGGAAAGTATTAATGTTTTAAAATATTACAAAGCATAAATTTTATTAAAAATTGGCTAACATTTTAATACGATTTCGTACATTTTCCATTCGCTTTTATTACTTCTTTAAGTCTTCGAGGCATTCTGTTTACGAGCCACTCGCGAATGTCCCATTCCTTATTTATATTTTCGACGAACACTTACGTTTTGGGATATTTTTTCTCGGAATTCACCATAAATGTTCTACAGGATTCGAGTCTCGAGAATAAGTCGAGACAACGCACTTGATCTTTCGCGAACCAGCTTTTGCTGACAGGTTATGTATACATAGAGGGATGTCTTCTTGAAAAATAGCGTCATATTTCATCAATCATCAATTCTGGAAATAATTGTCGATGGAGGGCTTCTAGACTTTTCCTGACATGTATGTATAGGTTGGAGAGTTCAGTGAGCCTTCACATAAAAACAATTTTCCAACACACACCTGATGAGAGCATGCATCCCGAAACCATGAAAAAACTATTATATTTCTACAATATATATATATATATATATACTAGCTGAGGTACCCGGCGTTGCCCGGGATAAATTTCACATTGCTGTTGCATGTCGTTCACGGTCAGCTTCAAGGCGTGATTGTCTTTCTTGGGGTGTTTCTCTTGCTCTGATAGCTGCTACACTTTCTCGGACAGCTTCAAGACGTGATTGTCTTTCTTGCAGTGTTTCTCTTGCTCTGTAGCTGCTACACTTTCTCGGACAGCTTCAAGACGTGATTGTCTTTCTTAGAGGTTTTCTCTTGCTCTGGCTGTTGCATGTCATTCACGGTCAGCTTCAAGGTGTGATTGTCTTTCTTGTGAGCTTTCCTGCTTCCGGGCTTCTTTATTTATTCTGGCTGCTGACGTAGATCTGCCCAAACTTGCCCGTTTCTTTGGTGGCATGGTAAAGTTGTTGGGATTTTCAAAAACTGCAAAAACACATTGCCACATTAACTTCCTGTAACTATTCGCACAAACAGACAAATAGACAGGCTGACCGACTCTGTGTTGACATTCTTCATCCCATAAGAAGTTTCCATGCCAAATTTGGTAGGTCTAGGTCAAACGGTTTGAAGTCGTCCTAAAAAATAATTATATGTGAAGCTCAAGATTTTCATGACTGTGTTCTTTTCTATAGTTTTATTGACCAAATAATTAGTCATGAAAATGTTAAGACTCAGAAATCTTGACACAATGTGAAGCTCAAAATTTTCATGCCTGCGTTCTTTTCTGTAGTTTAATCGCGGTGCTGGGGCCTTCGGGCCCAGTAATTTTAATTATTTAATTTATTAACATTCTTCATCCCATAAGAGGTTCTCGTGCCAAATTTGGTAGCTCTAGGTCAAACGGTTTGCGCATGCATAAAGGACAAACAAAGAAACAGACAGGCGAAAATATATAATATATATATATATATATATATATATTTTATTGAGGGAGGGTTGTGTTTCTACTATCACTGTTTTTCTTCTTTCTCTTGGATAACTAACTGGGTGCACGAGATGAGTGTAGGCATGGTGTGGAAGATCTGATTTCCGTTTTCAATTCCTGTTTCAACCCCTTTCCTGTGTACTATTTCATCACTTTACCGCCAGTGGTCCACGCGAAGAGAAGGAGAGGAGCTTTACTTCTATTTCTGCGTAACAGCTTCGCATTTACGTAAGTGTAAGCACGGAGAATTTTGCTTTTTCCGCTTTCTTAAACCTTTTTGAGCTAATCTGGAGTGGGCCATGGGGTATTTGTTGGTCTGATACTTCGGTAACTAGAGTTGCAAATATTTCGTATAAAATCAAAACTTTATGTTCGAGTTTTTTCTGACGATTCCAAGTATTTAATATGCGATCTACCAGTACAAATATATTATGTTAGTTTATACAACGGTACTCTCTAGTATAAGATTTCTATATGTGTACAGCATAATTGTAAAACTACTTTTTTATTCTTATCTTTCCTATAAAATTTCCTTGGCTACTTTTCCGAGATCAAGGTACTTTCTTCAGCCTTTTCCCATACCCTCTTCTGACGAAGAGGTGAGGGAAGGAGTGAGCTTTATGATTTTTTATCCAGTACTCTACTGCCGCTAGAATAATTTTAAAAAATGCACTAGTTTAATAACAGGAACCTCCCCGAGTGGACCCAAATGTCTTTGAGGCTTCCTCTTGTCTTTGCAACTCCTTGCAACTCTACATCTGACTGTCAGGGCAACAGTTATTAATTATATTGAAGGTTTCTCATACTCTCCTTTTTGCGAAGTTTGTACCTCATGTTCCAAAATCCTGCAGAATAAAGTGGAATTATTTTACGCAACCCGCGTGTAAACCGTAACTCGCGGCGAAAAAACATTTATTGGTAAAAAGGATTACCATATTGTGCGTTATAACTTTTCTTTAATTGACCCATTTACTTTTGTGAAACCAAAGCACTCTACCACAATTCTAAGGTCCAACTTTTATCTCCTTTTAGCGATTAACATTCTTCTTTAAGACTTCTTTTGACTGTATTGCAGAAACAACAGTTTCCGTTGCTTTCTGTAGGTCAGAATGGATGTCTAAATCTGCTTTTCTACGATCCCTAACGAAACTGCGTTTTAACAGTCATTTGTCACTTTTTTCCGGCACTGCGATGCTTACTGGCATGGCATTTAGTCTATTATAACGTTTTCATGTGGTTTGAACAGTACATCTTGAACATTTTAGATGTATGGCAATTGCAGCCTGGGAAAACCCTTGAGATGGCAGGGGTTTTATTTGAGCTCTTTTACCTTTTGTTAATTCTCTTGTTTTTACTATTTTGTATACTAATTCACGAACTTTTGCCATTATAAAATCAAAGGATTGAAGAGCGACACTTAATAAATATAGGAAACGGATCCAAAGGTCTTTTTCAAAGGGTATTCGATAATAATACAGTAATTTTTAAAAATATTACTGATATAAACTTTCATTTGGTAAAATTTATAAACCTTTTAAGGTTCGTTATACACTGGTCTAATGTCATTCTCGTGCCATGACACTTAATTGACAAGTTATATTGGGTTAGATTAAGTTAGATTTGGTTAGGTTAGTTAAGTTAGTTTTTTAGAGTGTCAGTAGAATGTTTGTCGACCAAATAAGTATATTTCTGTTATACATAACCCCGATCAAGCATATAAGCTATTAAAATTTTACCTGAGGTAATGTCTTAATTTAAGTATGAAGAAATGTTAAGGCTGTCTAATACTTTTGACTTTTGACTCTCTCTCTCCCTCTCTCGTGGTGGCACAAAACCGCGAAGAATGAACGACTCAACATATCACTTGCCACATAAACACCTTTTACAACGGGAGACCCAAGTTGAAAGTCAAAGACATTCAAAGAGTTGGCAGACACATACACATGACAGATACCCAATTACAAAAAACACGCTCACACACTTGCCTGCCTTGTTAATATGTTTAAGAGTAGAGTAGATAAGTATTTTGTAGAAATAAATAATTTTATAATGAACAAAAAAATGCATGGCATGAATTAGGTGAAGTAGAGGTGCGTTTCTGCCGTCACGATTTCCTTTTTTTTCTTCTTTCTCTTGGGTGGCTGGATGCACGTGATGAGTGAGGGCATGGTGTGGAAAATCTGATTTTTGTTTCAACTCCTGTTTCAACCCCTTTACTGTAGAAGCATTTCGTGACTTTGCTGGCGTGATGGCTTTGCGCGTACGTAGTATAAACATGGAGACTTTAACTTTTACTGCTCTCTTAATCCTTTTGGGACTAACCTAGAGTAGGACATGGAGTCTTTGTTGAGCCACTACTTCGGTAAATTGAGCAGTAAACATCTTGTACAAAATCGAAACCACACGTTCGAGGTTTCCGTGGCGATACGAAGTGGTTGATGTGCGATCGACACAAATACATTGTTGGTTAGTTTATACGGCGGTGCTATCTAGTGTACGAACTCTATGTGCGCATAGCGTAATCGTAGAGCTAGCTTATAAATTCCCCTCTTTCCCGTAAAATTTCCTCGGGGCTACTTTTTCAGGGTGAAGGTATTTTCTTCAACCCTTTTCCGTACCCGCCTCTGGCGGGGAGGGAGCGGAGGTGGGGAGAGAGCCTTATGCTTTTCTATTCAGTTTGTTACTACTGCTAGAATAGTTAAAAAAGAAAAGTGAACTAGTTTAATAAAAGAAACCTCCCTTAGTTGACCGAAGGTTCTTTGATGCTTCCTCTTGTCCTTGTAACTCCTTCTCTCTCTCTCTCTCTCTCCATATATATATAATTTTATTTATATATATATATATATATATATATATTGTATTATAATCTCAAAATGTGTATGTATTTTAAAAAAAAAATTAAAACTTGAATGTGAGCAAAAGTTATTAAGTTTTTATTTATTGGCTTTCGTCTGAATTAAATGTAAATAGTAAATAGTAAATATGTAAATTAAATTAAAAATTCTAATATGAATTTTGCAATTGTTTAAGTGAAACGAAGTAATTCGAGATTTCTTTCCATAAAAACGTAATTTATTCACAAATCATATAGTTTCTGTACTACAAACCCCCTTTTGATAATGGCACGTAATTAACTGAAACGTTCCATTTTAATATGAACTATAATTATGAATAGATAGCGACCAATTATTTTTATTTGTATTAATTGAGAATGAAATGGAATTTAATAGGAATGTTTCGACTTCTTTTTAGGTCTTTTTACTTTCTGAACTTTTATTTAATGGCTTTTGTTATTTTTTAATTTTTGTGAAATTGAGTTCGTTTGGTTTGATTTCATTTTTTAAACATAAATTTTTGGTCGAGTTTTAGTTGGGTTTTTTTTTTGTGGTTTTTAATTTCGAATAAGATATTGATAGTGAAGGCGCACTCTAAGGGAAATTAGGTATTTAACTAAACGTTTTGTATCGGGATAAACGTTCGAAATGACAAAATAATGGCGTGAGACGTTATTTTGTCATTTTAGTTGTTGAGTATGATAGAAAAGATTTAGGCAAATGTCAAATTCCCCGTAGAGAGTATATAATCCCTTTAGACTCCCTTAGGGATATTCCATCCCATAATTAATGAATATTATGTTAAACGGCTCTCGTATAATCGGAAAGGGAAGTAAAATGAGCGGTTAACATCGCGAGATAAAATAAGGCAAATTGACCCATTTGCCTTATTTTATTTTGTGATGGAAAGGATGAATCGAAGATAACTTTCGACCCGCTTCAAAAAAGTCGTGCTTGCTTTTATTCCTTAAAGACTTCATTACTCAAACGTGTCCCTAAATCCTCAACCTTCGAGTTAAAATCCTCGCAGCCTTTATAATTATATCTCCCCATAGGAGATTGTAGACACCAATCGAAGTACTCCTCGGGAGGACGTTAGGCAGGAGACAGGTAGGAGTGCTGGAACTCCCGTTTCTCCCGTCACTGTCCTCCTTTGCTGATCTTTTTTCGTGTTTCATCTACCCTATGAGCAGTCCAGCATGTTCTCAAACACACTCTTCTCCCACGCATCTTACACACTACACAATCTTTTCAAAATTAAAAAAAATTTAAGAGTAACATTTTTTGTTTCTGGCTCTCTTCTTCTCTTTCTATATGGAGGGGTATTTTTACGGGCGTTTGGCCTTGGCTCCTCCTTCCTGCATTAAAAAAGAAATATGGAAAACAAATGTTATAAACAAGTTATGAAGGTGTAAATTTGCTAAAAAAATCATAAAATTATATATCCCAAGTAAGTGAAGTGCACAACACCACATACATTTCACCCCAACGAAAAGGTTACCTTTTTTTTTCTCATTAAAAAAGTCGCAATTTTTATGCAGATAACCTATGGATAAGTTAGAATGTACATTCTACAGTATATATATATATATATATATATATATATACAGGGTGTCCCATAAGTCCGGCATCATATGAAAAATAATAAAAAAAGGCAAAACAAAAGCTTTTATTTACAGAACGTGCTCAATATGTCCACCATTGTTTTCAATACACAAATTCAGACATGATACCCAGTCAGCAAGCACACGGTGAATGATGTCGGGAGTAATGGTGTTACATGCCCCAATAATGCGCTCCCGCAAATGTTCAACACTCCTAATTTTCTCTGCGTATACCAGCGCTTTCAAGTGGCCCCAGAGATAAAAATCTAGTGGCGTGAGATCCGGGCTTCTAGCTGGCCATTCCACAGGCAATGTTCCCTCTAATTTCTTTTAGTCCGTGTGCGCAAGAAATGTTCGTTGTGCAAACATTTAGATTCATGGTGAAAAATTGTACAAACTTTTCTGAGCGCTATTATCTTCAAAATGAAATATATATATATTAAATACTTAATAAATATTATTTCCATAAGGTGATAGCTCGATCATTAAGGTACTATTAAATGGATATTAAAAAACTGTTTACGATATTATATATTCTTAAAAAAGAAAACATTTTATCCATTCTAAAATATGAATAAAATAAAAAATAGTAAAATAAAATTCAACAAAATAAAGAAATAAAATAAAAATAACATTAACTTAAAAATGACTATTTTAGTTATCATTTCTCGAAACAATTTTTAGCATTTAACAATTTAAAATAGACTATCAAGATTAATACAGGATTTTATCCATTCACAAAATAGGAATAAAATAAAAAATAATTTTATTTTTTATGAATTATGAGATAATTACTATTCGTTTTTATGTAAAAATAAGAAAAAGAAGGTTTATATTCAATGCGTTAATGTATAAAAGAAAAAAATGCAAATAGATAGAGTAAAAAAAATCCGTATTTGCGTAATTGCGCGGACGTCGGCGAAGTCGGGCGGAAGGGGTTAATACTTAAAAGAGCGACTATAGAGTATGTTGATGCAAATGGTCAGACCTTGTGTGACGGTATATTTTTGAAATTACTTCATTTACTGTCGTGACTCATGATACGCTTGAGCCTGTACGCATTTTATTTTGCTGTGTGCGCGGGTTTCACAACGCGTGTGCGCGCGCACACGCGCACACCTTAGAGGGAACATTGTCCACAGGCCCTCGACGTCCTATCCAATGACCAGGGAATTGTTGGTACGGGTATTCCCTTACTTGGGTGCTGTAATGTGCAGGAGCGCCGTCTTGCTGGAACCATGTTGGGAAATTTCCTTCTTCGTTCAAGACACTGGGAAATGCTTCTTCCTTGAGCATACGTAGGTAGGTGCCTCCAGTGACATGTTCATCGAAAAAGAGGGGGCCTATGATGCGATCCTTCCAAATGCCACACCATACCATCACCCGAGATGCACCTTGTTCCTTTGAAGAGGTATACCAGTGAGGGTTGTTTTGAGACCAGTAGCGGGTGTTCTGTCGATTTACCTCACCATTTCCATAAAAAAACAGCCTCGTCACTGAACAGAATGGTGGACGGGAAATTGGTATCCCGAGCATAGACATTATGGCCTGTAGAAAGAGAAAAATATGAATTTCTCCTATGATGCCGGACTTATGGAACACCCTGTATATATGTATATATATATACAGTGGACGACGGTTAAAATAAACCACTCCGTTACTGCTCTAAAGTTTATTTTAACCGTATGTTTATAATATCCGTAGGTACGCAAATTCACGCAATTTTAGGGTGAAAATAAAGAAAAAAGCAAACAAAAATACTGCATTTAGCATATAAAATATGTACCTTTAACTTACTATATAAAATACAATTCCTTCGAACAAAACAAATAATTCTTTAAACAAAAACAAATATGCATTCCTTTAAACAAAAAACAAGTATGGATTATTTTCGAAAGTTCGTACTATTCACTGTAATTTTTCTTTAATACATCTGTGATTTTGATAGTGTCCTTTTAAGTTCCTTATTATACCCATATCAAGCGGTTGCATGATTGAGCTAGTGTTTGCAGGCAAAAACTCCAACTTAATGTGATCAAGTTTCAAACATTAGTTTACATTAAGCGTCGGCAAGTTTACATTATCAGTCGGATTTTACTCTATAACCAGGCGCGTTACCAAGGATTTGTTTACTTTATCCGAATGTTTATTTAAAGCGTGTTTACTTTACCCGTCGTCCACTGTATATATATATATATATATATATATATATATAAGGGCCAGATGTTAATCCTGTACTAACGCTGAGTCTGCGAACTGTTTGGATGTCGTTTCAGTTTCACTCTCTTATACATTTCCTGGAAAAATTAATATTTATTTCCATCATTTCTCGTGTGTTTGCATTTCTTAATGAGTGTCTGGACGACAAAAAATAATATACGTAAATCATGCTTTTCCCACGGTCTCCTTTATTACGAGTCACGTTGTATATATTCGCTGTTATATATGTGTAAAGTAACTAAAGTATGTTTTTGATACACATATGGCTGTTAAAGGTATTAACGCGAACTCGGATATGCATCTGGCTTTATTGAACGTAATTTTTTAACGATTAATAATGACGCTTCCAAAGTGCCACATCATTCTTCACTTTCGTTCTTTGTCAGTGAAATAACGCAATACTTCTTTTCTCCGTTATCGGGCACGCGAAGTATGATGAGCGATGGACCTCATTTTCCCGAATTTGGCGAGGGGTGGGGGGCTTTCTCTCACCCCCAATTTCAGCTTCATTTCGGATCTTATTCCCCCGTTTAAACTTTCTGAAGTATACCCATTATATTATATACGGAGTCAGGAATCTACTGATAAGTACTAAGATTATTCGTCGGAGAAATGCATGGGCAGTGCCACGCATGAAGGTTGACCCCTTCATGCGGGGTTTTATGATTTCGAGAGGATGTTGTTGTTGTTGTTGTTGTTTTTGTTGTTGCGTGAGGCGTGATACTTCGACCTATAATAATAATTTGGGACGTTTTTTCTATACACTACGATCGATATCTTTCTATTACGCTCCTCCATTACTGTCACTCTACCTTCACGCTAAATGTACTCCATTCACACGCGTATAATTATTATTTGGCACCCGTTGACAATCGCATCTTTCGTTTCTCAAAACCTCTCTCTCAGCATATGCCCTTATCATGAATGCGAAGAACCCAACATACCCACCTTGCATCATTCCCATACCCATCTTTCACCTTTAAAGGGTTGACCTTTTCCTTTACTGTATTTTAAAGATACTTTCAATTCCCTTAAAATAATTGGTATTCGTCTTCCTTCTAAACTATTTCTCTTTTATTAACCATTCAAAATATCATGGCAATAAGTGGGTAAGAAAAAACATGACCTCCCTTTTAACTCTCATCATAATTCCTATAATTTTATCTGATATTTATCCGATATTTTTAATTCGTGTAAAATATGGTCCCAACCTTTGGAAATAATAATAATAATAATAACAATAATAATAATGATAAAAAAGGCGTAATTAACTTTGGTATTTTTGAATATTTGAACCGACCAGTATTAAAGTTGGATAAAAAGTCAAAAGGAAAGACCATTTTGCTCTTCATCATGTATGATAATTATCATATATTGCTTTGGATTCATTTTTCGAGTTTTCAAGGAAAAATTACTGAATTTTACTTAACCTTTTATCGCATCGATGATGCAAAATCATAAAATATTAATGTTTCGTAAGGAGTGGAATGCAATAATAATAATAATAATAATAAGTAAATAAATAAATGAGGAAATGGATTAGAAGTGAGGCTCAAAATATATTTATTTCAAATGTTAATATGAGAAAATTTGCAATAAAATTTTACACATTTATAAAAATTATTGTAACTATTATTATTATACAAGTATATATATTGGTAATTAATAACAAAAGATGCTTACATGCAATAAATTATATATATATATATACAGTGTATATATATTACAAACTGTTTCTCTCTCTCTCTCTCTCTCTCTCTCTCTCTCTCTCTCTCTCTCTCTCTCTCTCTCTCTCCAGTGACCTCATAAAATGGTTATCTTATATGAACTCGATCACATCTTGTGGTTTATCCTTGAAGGTCCTCCAATTTGTTTACTTGAATGTGTCACAGATTTTAAAGTTTTAAAGTTTGAAAGTAAATAATTTTAGATTTTAGCAACTTTTAACTCGTTTTTGGCATCATGCTTTTCCCTTTAGGTAAAATTGGATTTTTTGCTTTGTTCTTATACTTCTAACTAATTCATCATAGCTTGTTCGGGCGTTCTCTACTAATTCATATAACATTAAATTTATGGACGGGTAAAGGAAAGCTTCATAATTTTTGGTAATAGCTTATACATTCTCTTTACGAGAACATTTAGATCGATACGAGTATTTTTTATTAACTTTCAAATTTTAATAGGATTAAATTCATAGGAAATTTTTTTTATTATTAATTATACCCTTTTTCTTAATGAAAATACTATTATCATTATTGTGTTGCGTAAACATTAAATTATTTTAATTTATATAAGCGCAAGAACGCGCATTAATTCCTTCATAGCATGACATTTTAATGTCTATAATACCGATACCTTCAAATACCCCCAAAATACCATTAACATACCTCAATATGCCATTATTAGTATTAGAATTTTTTTGTAAGGACTGAGGCAATATCTTGGTCGCCATTCGCATTAGTATTATTCCCTAAGGATTCTCTCTGACTTCCATCCTACGCCAAGCCGATAAGAGTGAAAGAATATTTTTAATAGAATTTTAAAGATACAAAAATTTGGAACTTCAAATTAGTCAAGTTTTTCTTTCGATAAATTCTATAGGAAAAAAACTCCTGCTATTAAGGATATAATATGATTAATACCGGAAGTAATACTCAATCCTACGATCAATAAACTAGCGAGTCTATGTATTAAACAATATTATTAATCATTATGATGGCGAAACAAAACTGTCATATATATATATTACAACGTCTCGCCAAAAGGACTTTGAAACAAAAAAAGTTGCATAATATCATTCCTTATTAAATAAAAAAAACTTTTAATTAAATGGGTCATCAGAGTGTAATTTTTAAATTAGAATTCATAGAAGGTATGTTGATTTCTATGTAAAGTTTGTATATAGTTTTAAGGGATGTACTGGGTGATCCAGATAAATGGGACCCATAAAAAAAAGCCAAATATTCTTAATATTTAATTCCTTTCATAAAAACTATATATCATTCGAAAGAGTAGAGTTACAAGTTTATTATGAAATATTTATTTTTTTAAAATGACTCCTTTCAAATGTGCTCCATTAGTTGCCAAGCATTCCAGTGTTCTCGCTTGTAAGTTCTGCATCATTTTTGCAAGAGTGTGCGGTGGTATGGCCTGTATCTCATTTGTGATGGCGGCCTTCAATTCTTGCAAGGTCGTTGGGTTATTTCTGTAGACCCTACTCTTTAAATATCCCCAGAGATAATAATCTAAGGGAGAAAAATCCGGAGACCTTGCGGGCCATTCAACGTCTCCAAATCTTGAGATTAACTCGCCTGGAAACGTTTGACGCAAAACTGCCATGCAGTTCTCGTGGTATGGCAGGTAGCTCCGTCTTGTTGGAACCAGTGGTTTTCTAGACAAAGATCTCTTAATTTAGGAATAAGGAAATCGGTCAACATTTTTCGTAGCGATCACCATTTACAGTGACCGTGTTTCCGGTGGAATCCTCGAAAAAGTACGGCCCTATGATCTGAGATGCAGTAAGACCACACCAAACAGTTACACGCTGACTATGCAACGGGACTTCGGTAATATTCAATGGATTTTCTGTTGCCCAGAAACGACAATTTTGTTTGTTTACAGTTCCATTCAAGTGAAAATGGGCTTCGTCTGACATAATCAAAGTTGCTAGAAAATTGGTGGTGTCATTTACCTTCTGTTGGATCCATTGACAGAATTGTCGTCTTCGTGCGAAATCTCATCGTTTAGTTGTTGCACTGTTTGAATTTTATATGGAAAGAGCATTAAATTTTGCTTGAATATACGGTGTGTTGTTGTTCCATATCCAACTCCTAACAGCTGAGAAGCACGTCTGATGCTTATGTTAGGATTATCCTGTACAATTTCATGAGTTCTGTTAATGATCTCGTCTATCCTTGCTGTGCGCACTCTTCCAGTTGGTTTTCTTTTTCCAATGCTGCCAGTTAGGGAAAAATTTCTGACACACCGACGGATTACTTTCTTAGAAGGTGATTTTAACATCTGAAAATTTGTCTTGAAAGATCTTTGAGCTGAAACTACACTTCTTCCATGCTCATAATATTACTCAGTTATGAAACGCAGCTGTTCCACAGTCCATGCAGTCATCTTGAAGGGTTAGTTTTAACTAACACTTTTATTTTGTTTTGTATCTTATCTTGTCTTGTATTGTCAAAACCTATACAATCCTGTACAAACTTGTAACTATCCTCTTTCGAATGATGCGTATGATTTTATAAAAGGACTTATACTTTAAGAGTTACAGGGGTTTCTTTTGGGTCCCATTTCTCTGGATCACCCTATATATATATATATATATATAATTACAAGTGGACGGAAGACAACAATATGAAGTTTAACACCGAGAATTTCAGCTATTACGGTACGGAAAAAGAGAAGACCTAAAGTCCATGGAATATTATACCCCAAATGGACAGGAAGTCCAGAGAAATTCCAGAGCAAAAGATTTAGGGGTTGTAATGACAGATGATGCGAAATTTGAAACACAAATAAGATAGCAGTAAACAGAGCAAAGAGAATAACGGGTCAGATATTGAGAACTTTTAAACGAAGGGATAGGAATGTATGATCCCTCTACTGAAAACCCTGATAATACCCAAACTGGAATACTGCTCGGTCCTAACATCCCCATATAAAAAGAAGACATTAGACAGCTGGAGGGGATTCAAAGAAGTTTCACAGCCAAGATCAATGGGTGCAAAGAACTAAATTACTGGGAAAGGTTACGAGAACTAGACCTTTATTCACTGGAAAGGAGAAGAGAGAGAAACCATTATTTACACTTGGAAAATAATGGAGAAACTAGTCCCTAATCTTACTCTGAATCCCATAACTCCCCAAACAACGGTGGAAAGTAGAAGCGGTAGACTGTGTCGTATTCCCAAATTGAAGGCGAGACAGGGAACATCCTTAACCCTGAAAGAAAATAGTTTGTAGTGAGAGGACCAAAACTATTTATCAGTTGCCCAAAGACCTAAGAAACACGAAGGGAGTTGCAGTGGAAATCTTCAAAAGAAGACTTGACGCCTGGCTCAGAACAATTCCCGATGAGCCGGGCGTACCTGGCTATGTGAGGTGGAGAGCGCAAGAATCCAACTCACTACTTCACCAGCCAACTCGAGAGGAGGGGCGACACGCTTGACCTTCGCGAAATGAGAAATCATCACGTGGAACCTTTGTAAGGTAAGGTAAGGTATATTATATATATATATATATATATATTGTTGTGACGGCAAGTTTGCGTGCGGAAATCTCTTGCGAGAATAGGAGCAGAAATTTTAGTTTTAAGATTTTGTTGTTTAAATTTCTAAAGGAAGGTAGTTTAGAGCAGGGCTTCTCAAACTTTTTTCACTTGCGACGCCTTTGGATCAGACAAATTTTTTCGCGACCCTTCACTCAATGTCATAAAAGCAATAGGTACTAACACTGTATATTTATGAAAAAAATAATATTTTCAAATGTTTCTGCGACCCCCAATAATATTTACGCGACCCCTAGTTTGAGAAGCGTGGATTTAGAGTATGGTTATTGAAGAATACCAATAGGTTTCTTGTTACAGGGTTAAAAATAAAAATGTTTCAGATTGTTTAACGTTCGTTCGATTTTTATTTTTGTATTCTCACGGTAAGAATATAACCCAGGACAGCCTCGCGGTAGAGATTTATGGTAGGGTCGAGGAGCGGCCCTAGCTACAAAGAGAAGGGAAAGCAAGCTGGCCGAGTCCAGATGTAAAAGAGCTTGTTCTCTCTTCGCTTCGTGGTTAAACTTTTGGAAAACAGACTTCGAATCCACTCGTTAAATTGGACCATGACGTTGGTCATAAATTTGAGAAACCAAATGGCTTCGAAGTAAAGAACTTTATTTTAAGTTGATTTTAAGGAAAAGGAGGAGCTTTGTTTTTGGAAGGGAATGTCAATGTCCAACCAAAGGACAATGATTCTTATAACACCCAGTGAGGGAAAAGAAAAGCTCCTTCTTTCCTTATGTATGGATGAAAGCTTTCGTAGGGACGACCTTATGTAATGAAAATGGTTTTGACAGGTCATTCAGAATATTGTAAGGCGGAGTCCTTGAAATTTTAAGGTGTAACTTAGATTTCTAAGTTAGTTGTAGTTCGGTCCTGTTAAAATAAAGTGGCTTGTAAAGAATGAATCTTTAGGCTCTGCGGCGTGATTGAAAATTTCTAAGTTGTAGATCCATCTTCGAAAGTTAAAAGTGGCTTGTAAGAATAACTCCTTAAAATCTGTGACATGTTTGAAAATTTCTAAGTTGATTTGAAATTGTCTCACGTTGTTCTAAAATCTGAATTTCTTTTGTTTTTGCGAATTTATGTGTAAGAGCTTTATTGTTAGTGACCGGAAAAAAAAACTGTGTGGAAATTCTTTTAAGTTAATTTTTTTCTCATTAAATGTTAAACTTTAAGTTTGCGACATATTAGGTTTCCTCAGGGAAGAGTCAATATCTTGTGTTGAAGTTGGTCCTGTGGAAACCCGCGAAGTTAGTGCATAACCATTCATTTATTGTGAGAAGAAATCTAATTTATTTGACGGACTTTTTTCCTGGAAAAAATCTGCGGAACTCGCGCAGAACTGTTGAGAATAAATTTTCCAAATTTTGTAAGTAAAGCATTTTGTAAACTCCTTAGATTACGAAATTTGAATTTAGTGCTGTTTTTAAAGTTACACGCAAATAAAAAACCCCTCTGTATAAATGTTTTTTGAGACAAATACTTGCAAACATTTTCTTTAAATTAAGAATTTGATTTTTTAAACAAAATTTGTAATCGTACATCCGCATATTTCTTTCAATTTATGTCTTAATTGGAGTGAAATTAAATAAACTTTATAAGAGGGAGTGTGTCTTTCCTATGCTACCTTGCAATAGGCCTCTCTTGTAAGCTGAGGGTAAATTAACATTGAAAGTTTGAAAATTCAAAGTGGGCTTCAAGTAAGCCGAGGGAAACTACACGTATAAAATTGAAAGGCCATCCGAGTGGATAGGCGGAGTCATCCTGAGATATACGAACACGCGCGTACGAAATAAGTGCAATAGGAAAAAAGGTGCGCAACACAAATTAAAGGGGTTGACACCACAATATATTTATTTATATATATATCTATATATTGTGGTGTCAACCCCTTTAATTTATGTGTTGCGCACCTTTTTTCCTATTACACTTATTTCGTACGCGCGTGTTCGTTTATTTCAGGATGACTCTGCCTATCCACTCGGATGGCCCTTTAATTTTATACGCGTAGTTTCCCTTGGCTTGAAGCCCACTTTGAATTTTCAAACTTTCAATGTTAATTTACCCTCAGCTTACAAGATAAGCCTATTGCAAGGTAGCATAGAAACGACACACTCCCTCTTATAACACAAATTAAAGGGGTTGACACCACAATATATGAATGAAATGAAATGAAATGAAAAGGTTTATTGGCAGACTATAGTCCATATGACAAATACTATTAATACAATGACAGTTCATATACTAAGAATAGAAATATATACAATTGATTAGAAATAATACTGTAATGTCGAAGTTAAGTGGAGCTACAGACAGACGTTTTCGTACCAAGAAGTCCATAGCTTAGAGGATAAATGGCAGGACTCATGGATAGCTTGGATGATCGGGTTGGTTGATTTTTTAATTATTTGCATTAGACTGTGTTGAGCACGTTTTTTTACCTCCGGGAGGCTCGGGACATTGCGGGTAGCAAACATTTGCGAAGCCGAGCATCTCGGGGGTAATTTATGTAAGAGTCTAAAAGACCCGTTGTACGGCAAATTTAGGGTTCTGCCAGGACCTTTTTTATAATTCACCCACAGTTGCTGTCCGTATATATTACTGCAGAAAGTACGAAAGAGAGTGTCTTTAGCTTCACTTGTACAAAATCGAAAGTTCCTTATGGTCATATTCGCTTTAGCACACAGGCTTCGAGATTGTTTTCTTACATCCGAGTCATCACTCAAGGAGCTGGTAATAGTTTGACCCAAATACTTAAACTCTTGTACTTCCTCAATTACTTCACCATTCATTTTAAACCTTATATCAGCTGGCTGATTACAGCTTTTAGGATGAAATTGTATAACCTTAGTTTTTGTAACATTAAAAAGAATATCATGTTTCTGCGAATACTCTTCGCAGACTTTTAGTAGCCGATCCAGCCCTTTAACAGAGGGACTTATTAACACCATATCATCGGCATAAACTAAGTTATTTATCCTTGTGTTATCTATACAACAACCCACTGTTGCCTCATTAAGTGAAGCAATTAATCCGTCGATATACACATTAAACAGCATAGGGGAGAGCAAGGAGCCTTGTCTCACCCCGCAAGAGGAGCCAAAACACTCGGATAGTACATTGCCCCAACTAACCGTGAAAGATTGGTGGGAATACCAAAATTTCAATAAATTTAATATGTATCATATATGGGAACCTTCCTGTCTTCTAGTTTTGCAAATAAAATATTGTGGTTCATCCTATTATATGCCTTACTTATATCTAGGAAACAGCTATAAATAGTTGAATTACTGTCAATGTATTTATATATTGTTTCTTTAAGTACATAGATACACAGGTCAGTTGAGTGGGACCTTTTAAAGCCAAACTGATTAGGAGATGTCCATAGGAAATCATTTAATCGACGTAACAAGAGTTTTTCTAGTAGTTTCGAGAAGCAGGAAGCGACAGCAATAGGCCTGTAATTATTGCTAGACAGAATGTCTCCGTACTTATTTTTGACCAGGGGCAAGATATATACCCTCATGAACTCTGCAGGGATATAGCTATGAGCCAGCATGGCTGATAGGAGCAATGATATATGCAGACATACTACGTCATTTGCATATTTTAAGTGCTCATTCGATAAGTCATCTACCCCTGACGCAGA
>JAJOZX010000073.1:347500-375000 GCA_023014485.1 Bathynomus jamesi
TAGGGCGCATAGGGTTGCCAGGTTTGTGGGTTATTCCCCAACCGTGGATCCAACCTTTGTTTGATGAAATTTACAACGAGTTGCGTCGGAGAACTTCACTTCGTAACATTTTGGATCGCAAAATTAAAAGTCTCATTCGAAATAGTCAGTGGAGTAAAAACGCAAGCTCAAAGTGTGTTTTGAACCTTTCTTCGAAAAACATTAGTGACGATGCAAAGAGTGCCCTTGGATATGGTATGTCCTTTTTTATTGTTAATAAACCTTCTGCTTTACAAATTTGTTACAGTCTCGCTTGTTTTGAAAAGCAGTGTAATATTCCTCAGTCTTTGTTTAACATAGTCAAAGGCCTTGTTTATTGTGCGGCGAATAGTACTTACGAAGATAACTTTCCTAAACGTTTTCACAATAGCCTCTCACAATTAAAAAAAAAGATGGTGAGCTCCATATTACTAAAGCAGACAAGGCTAACACCATAGTTATTAAGGACAAAGTGGACTACATCCGAAAGATGAACGAGCTTCTCCAAGACCCCGCCACATACAGCAAACTTAGGAAGAACCCGCAGGATGACGTCATCAAATCATTCAGTAGTGGCTTGAAACGCATTCTCAAAGATCATAAGGACTTAATTCCGCTTTTCATGTCCACTTCACCTTCTCTTCCCTACCTTTATGGTCTTATTAAAACCCACAAACCTGGCAACCCTATGCGCCCTATTATTAGCTCGGTGGGCTCTATTACTTATAAACTCTCCAAATGGCTTGTCAAAGTCTTGTCCCCCATTTCGGAACTATCTCTGAGTCACATGTAAAAAATTCCATGGATCTTACTGAAAAATTGAATAATGCACGTACTGAAACCGATAGATTGATCAGTTTTGACGTTTGTTCATTGTTTACAAAAGTGCCGATTGACGATATGCTTGACTTTCTCTCCCAAGAATTACATAAGTATGACCTGCCACTACCTTCACACATTGTTTTGGAACTTATTAAGCTTTGCATCAAAGACTGTAAATTCACTTTCAATAACGAGTATTACACTGGGGAACAAATTTCAACTTTTGTCTATTGAATTAGATTTGACAGTTAGTTCTAGGTAATTTGGGTGCGCTGAGCACGAATTTTACTCGGTTTTGCTCTATCAGGTCCTGATTTTGCTCAACACCCCTCCTCTTTCGTCGTATTCATAAAAAGGTTTTTTTCTCAATACTCGCTGTCTTTTTGCAGTTACACATTATGCAACTAGGTTTTTATCTAGGTATTTGTACCTATTGTTATGGTATTGTTGTATTATGTATATTTTTATATGTAACACCCTAAAAATATTTTTAATTTTGTCATTTTTAACCCATTTTAATATTAGTAAATTAAGCTAAAAATATCATAGAATTCTAAAATTTTCTCGAGCGTTCCTGTTCTCTGTAGAGTATTCTAGAGGGACAACTAAAATATATAAAAGCGACTCGTTTCCAGAGTTAATCAGTCAATTCAATCAGTCAGTCAGTCAGTCAGTCAGTTGAGTTAGTTAATTAAGTTTGGGCATTAACATAATTTTGAATTGGCATATGATTTAGTGAGTAATTTTGTCATCGTGATTTAATATAGTTGATTTAATTAGACGTAATTTATATTGTACCTACTCATCCGTGTTTCTAGTTTAATTTCATAGATTGTAAGTACCTATTTCATAATAAGTACCTATTTAAACTAATTTTTGTGTTTATATTTCAGATTTTCTTAAATTTATATGAATTAAGGGCTTTAAATACCTTTACAAATTGGCAGAACAATCAAGCAATATGTCATCAAGCACTAGAAAGTTCAAATGCAAAAACAACCCTGATTCCTTCTGTTATATATGTGGAAATTTTACACTTCCACATCAACGAGCAAATATAACTGACTTCGTAAAAAGAGCTTACTTAGCTTATTTTGGCATAAAACTGGGGGACCAAGATAAATCGTGGGCTCCACATAAAGCCTGCACTATATGCATTGAAAGACTGCGACATTGGACGAAGGGTTCGGATTCAAAAATACCTTTTGGAGTTCCGATGGTAAGTTTATGATTTCATAAAACTACGTAATTTAATCACTAGTATACTGTAACTTACCTAAATGTAATTGTAACTTAGGTACATAAACAAAAATTTACAGAAAATGTTTATAAGAATCTCAAATATTGCATAAGGTTGAAACACATAGAAATGTTAAATGTTTGGGTGATAACTTTTGATAAAATTCATAAAAACAAGTCTCTCGTCGCTTTTGTTAACGCTTTACAATTTTTTTTCCATATCAGGTGTGGCGAGAGCCTACTAACCACGAGACCGATTGCTACCTTTGCTTTGTCAAGACTTCGGGCTTCACTAAGAAAAATAAACATTGTATCGAGTACCCAAATTTCGACACCGCGATACGACCTGTGCTACATTCAAATGAGATCCCCATTCCAAAATTTAAGGGTCTGCCAACTCAAGAATTAGTTGAAGATGTTCCTGAAAATATTGTTATGCACTTTGAGGAGTCAGACACCGATTTTGACCCCAGCGTATTTGAAAGTCAAAACGATCCGCAAAAGTTTAACCAGGCCGAGTTGAATGATCTTGTAAGGGATCTAAATTTGCCAAAAAAGGCTGCGGAAATTTTAGCTTCAAGACTTAAAGAGAAAAACTTGCTTACTTCAAACACATACATTTCATTTTACAGAAAAAGAGAAGAAGAACTTGTTAAATATTTTAGAACAGAGGATAGTTTAGTATATTGCTGCGACATAGTTGGTTTGTTAAAGAAGATGGGGGTTGAGTCTTACGATGCAAATGATTGGCGCTTGTTTTTAGACAGTTCGAAAAGAAGTCTTAAGTGTGTGTTGTTGCATAATGGCAATCTATACGGCTCGATACCGATTGGGCACTCAACAAAATTAAAAGAAAAGTATGAACATATAGAAAAGGTTTTAAATCTTATCAAATATAGGGAGCACGAGTGGATCATATGTGTTGACTTAAAAATGGTTAATTTTCTGCTAGGACAACAAGGAGGGTATACTAAATATCCCTGCTTCCTTTGCTTATGGGACAGCAGAGCCAAGGAAGAACATTATTTCAAACAAATCTGGCCAGCACGAACATCACTTACTGTCGGAGAAAAAAACGTAATTAATCCACCTTTAGTGAGCAGAGATAAAATCATATTTCCTCCTCTGCATATAAAACTAGGCCTCATTAAACAATATGTAAAAGCTTTAGATACGAACGGCGAGTGTTTCAAATACATAACTTCAAAATTTCCAAGTTTAAGTTATGAAAAAATCAAGGCGGGAATTTTCGACGGTCCACAAATAAGAACAATGATTAAAGACAGCAATTTTCCTAATGTCATGAATGAACGCGAAAAAAATGGCTGGTTCTCATTCGTGGACTTGATAGAAAACTTTTTAGGCAATTATAGGGCAGATAACTACGAAGAAATCGTAAAAAAACTTTTAAGGGACTACAAAGAGTTAGGTTGCAATATGAGCATAAAAATGCATTTTTTGAATAGCCATCTTGACCAATTTCCAAGTAATTTAGGTGATGTAAGTGACGAACAAGGGGAGAGATTCCACCAAGATATAAAATTATGGAGGAACGGTACCAAGGCCGCTGGGATTCCCACATGATGGCTGATTACTGCTGGTGCTTGAAAAGAGACCTGCCATCAACAAGCAAATACGCTAGAAAGTCTTACAAAAGAAAATTTTTGCCACAGTGAAAGCTTCATATCTGTTTGTTTTTTATTTTAAGTCATTTCTATCGTTATAATGTAATTTTACTGTAGTTTGAACTGCTTGTATTCATGAAACTTGAAAAAAAAATTTAACACATGACTTAATTTTTTAGTCCTAATTTGAAAAATCTGGAAAATGGCACATAGGCTGTCGACAAGAATCAGGACCTGATAGAGCCAAACCGAGTTGAAATTCGTATTCAGCGCACCCAAATTACCTAGAATCAAGTGTCAGATATCATTCAATAAAATACGTGTTGCCCAGTGTTATCAACAAGTTTTTGGGATGGCCATGGGCAACCCCTTATCGCCCCTCCTCTCCAATATTTATATGGAGTTTTTCGAAATTACTTACATTCCGAGAATCCTGGGGGTTGGCATCCCTTGGTTGCGGTACGTCGACGATATTTTGTGTATCTGGCCCATGAATCGTGACCTGGATAACTTCCTCCTTCAGTTAAATGATCAAGTCCCCTCCATTAAGTTTACTTTAGAAGTGGAACAAGACAACTCAATCCCGTTTTTGGATGTGCGTGTACATAGGGAAAGCCCAGGTTTTAAGTTTAGTATCTATCGGAAAAAACAAACAATTTGTCCTACGTACACTTTTACTCGGGACATGACACCCCCACTAAGAAGGCCATTTTTTCTTCAATGTTTCTCCGCGCCCTTAGGATCGCCAGTCCGGAATACATCGATGCCGAATTGAAAAAATCAACGGTATTGGAAGTGATCTGTGTTACCCATCTGCGTTTATGGAATCTTGTCTCAACAAGGCAAAACGAACTTTCTATCGTGTGAATAATAACACTCGTACTTTGTCAAAAATATTTTAGTACTTCCATTTTTCCGGCTTTTTAGGCATTGCTAATGTACTTAAACTTTTGGATATTAATGTAGTATTTTCATATAACAATATTGTGAAAAATATCATAGTAAAAATAGCCCTACCAATAATTCAGGCATTATATAAAATTGGTTGTAAACAATGTGATTCCTTTTACATAGGTCAGACGGGAAATGATTTTCACACACGTGTAAAACCGCATCAATATTCCGTTAGAACGGGACAGTCGTCCAGTGTCCTTTTTGTCCATTTGTCAGAGTTATCCTACTGTATTGATTGGATTGGAATTATGCTTCAGTTTTGTTTCACTCTAGCAACATTGTTAATAGAAATATTCCTGAGTCTGCCATTATCCAACTTACAAATAACTTCAACATAGGCAAAGGTCTTTTTCAACTCGATCCCGTTGTTTTAAATTCGTTCCGAACGGATTTAGACAAGAAGGGTAGAGTGCTAAACCTTTGGTAAACTTGTTTGCTTCTCTAATAACTTTTATTTTTCAATTTATTTTTATATATATCGGACATAGACAAGAAGGGCAGAGTGCTAAAACCTGGCCAGATTTCCAGTATAAATTTGTATGCTCCTCTTACAAGTTTTATTTTTATTTTTCAATTTATTATTTTTCTTTTACTTAACTATAACATTGGTTGGAAACAATTCATTTGATCTGGTGTTGGATTCGGGCAAAGTGCTAAAATCGGTAGTTTTTCCTTACAAATTTGTATGCTCCTCCCACAATCCTTTAATTTTCTTTTTTTTATTATTTCTCCGTTTATTGTATATATAAATTTTTTTTTTTTTGGTAACCTATATATAGGCTGTAACTCTTTATGTACTTCAGTGATCCTGAGGATGTCATTAGACGAAAGCGCTTGAGCACCATTCTGTGTTTCCTTTCCTTCGTGGTTTTATTCATCATATATATATATATATATTGTTATGTATGGGAATAATATAATAAGGTTAATTAATTACTGGTTATAAATTAACCAACAAACAAAACTGATCATGCAAAAACGATACGAATTTGTATGAGCAAAAATAAAAATAAAATAATTTTTATGTTATGCAAACATTAATTTACTTTTGCTCTTAGGACTGAAGTGAACCAGAGGTTAGCGTAGAAGGGCGTAAATCACGCTCACGTTATCAAAAAAGGAACGGTTGTTGATACCTCAAGGGTAAATGATTGCTCAAAGGTGATTTTGTTTACCCTTTGGTTTCGCCTGAGGAATATCCTCGAGAAGAGATTTTAAATTTTAATTTAAAAATTTCTTTAAGAAAGTCTGGGCCTAAGTGTAACGAACTTAAAATTAGAAGAGAGAATTAGTGTCAAACAGTGTGTCTCGAAGTTTTACATAAAGTGGGTCACGTAAAGATCCTGTGTCTAAAATGAAACAAAATTGGATTAAAATTCCTTTTGAACTTAACTGAAGTTCGTACCTAAAAATATTGTGTTTGGCATAACGTACCATTGTTTCCCGACTTAAGCATAAATTACCCGAAAAGCAAACGGGTTGGCTTAAAAATAAAAGGTTTATAATTATCCTCCTACACGAATTGACAGTGAAATAAGAACATATATAAAATAATCAGTGATATACAGGGTGTTTATAAAGTCCCTATCTATTTCAGTGAAAACGTAGCAAAAAGGGTAAAATTCAATAACAGTATAATAGAAGGCATATATTTAATGACTTAAGCATATGATTTTACATGAGCACCATCAGTATCTCTACAGAGTTCGAATCTGTCAGCAGCATTGCGGAACACATTTTGGAGCATGACAGGGGTTATTTTCGTGATTGCTGCTACGATACAAACACGTAAATCTTGCAGATCTGTAACCCTCATTTGATAGACGTTTGATTCGATAAAGCCCCATGCAAAGAAATCCAAGGACATTAGGTCAGGAGATCGAGCCGCCCAAGGCCTGTTGCCTCCATGTCCGATCCACCGATTTGGAAATCGTTCATTTAGGTACTCCCGAACAATGTTTGCGTAATGACAAGGTGCCCCATCTTGTTGAAAGACGACGGTATTTAAAATGCCATCTGAATGAAGCTGGGACATTTACGTGCTCGTATCGTAACAGCAGTTACAAAAATAACCCCTGTCATGCTCCAAAATGTGTTCCGCAATGCTGCTGACAGATTCGAACTATGTAGAGATACTGATGGTGCTCATGTAGAATCATACGCTTAAGTATTCATTAAATGTATGCCTTCTATTATATTGCTATTGAATTTTACCCTTTTTGCTACGTTTCCACTGAAATAGATAGGGACTTTATAAACACCCTGTATATAAGCTTGGGTTAAATCTATGTGATGTGGTTTAAATGAAAACAGGCTAAAATAAAAACATAATTCATACCATGAATATAAAGAAGTAAACCACGTCGTTACAATATATATATATATATATATATATATATATATATATATATATATATTCTTTTGTTTTTCTCTAATATTAAGTGTGTACTGTAGGTAAGGAAATAATGTGTTGGTCAGATTGGTAGTGAAAATATTTTCTATTCTTAAGTTAGATAAACAAATGACTCAAGTTCTAGATAAATGATATCTGCGTGTGTGTGTGTGTGTGTGTGTGTGTGTGTGTGTGTGTGTGTGTAGTGAGAATTGGAAGTAAAAAGCGAGAGTGAGATAGTAAAGTGTGATTTTGTTAATTGTTTAATGGCTTTTTCATTATAAAACGCCTTTATGTCGTAAAAGCACGTAAGACAAACGCTTTGCAATTACTTGGTTTTAAAAATGATTTCTTTTAGTACTGAGGGTTGTGCCCTCTCTCTCTCTCTCTCTCTCTCTCTTTCTATATATATATATATATATATATTATATATACATTATAACTGCAAACACGCAGTATAATTAACGTAAAGAACGACGCTTTGTATAGGAGAATTATCCGCGCAAGATGAGAGCGAAAGAACGAAACAAATGAAAAAATGAGGTACCCACCCGGGAATCGAACCCGGGATCTTCCGATTGCCGGTCAGATATGATAACCATATATACCGTGTGTGTGTATATATATATATGTATATATATATATATATATATATATATATATATATATATGATACACACAGACCGTGCATGGAACAAAGAACTCTTCTAGGATAATTAAATCCGCTATAGTCCGAATAAGTAATGATAAATGACAAATACTATAGTTTTTCTTTTTCATGATGCTAGCCCGACGTGGGCAACGAGGTCCCAAAAATATAGCTTCCCTCACCAGCTCTCTGCAAAGCAGACAGGATCCAGCTTTGGGACAGGATCTGGATCCTATCTGCTTTGCAGAGAGCTGGTGAGGGAAGCTATATTTTTGGGACCTCTTTGCGAGTGACCCGTTGCCCACGTCGGGCTAGCATCATGAAAAAGAAAAACTATAGTATTTGTCATTTACCATTACTTATTCGGACTATAGCGGATTTAATTATCCTAGAAGAGTTCCTTGTTCCATGCACGGTCTGTGTGTATCATAAAAAACCTCAGGGAATCATTCTGAGTTCATTCCCATATATATATATATATATATATATATGTATATGCGAACCACAGCCATAAAACACTCGGATTGTTAACAACCTTGCATCGTTTTGAATTTTGTTTTTTAAATGTTATAACTTTAAATAAATGAAAAGTCTCTAAATTTATTGTAAGTGCGTTAGTTTGAATAACAATTTAAACTTTTCTATCATTTAGGATTCGTGACTCCACCTTGATAATTTTGTACAGTGTTCTATAATAGTTTGGTAACCCTAATAACCACTGATATAATTTTCTATTTATAGTAAAACTAAAATTACACACACACACACACACACACACACACACACACACACACATATATATATATATATATATATATATATATACACTCGTATAATGTGATGAGGTGGGATATGTTGAAGTAGAGCACAATGCTTGATTTTCTCAAAAGAGAAACATCTTCATCTTAATTTTTATGTTAGTTCCCTTTAAAAATCTTATTTTTTTTAACACGTACCGACAATGAGGTGTGACTGTAAGTTAATAATCTAAATTTATAATGCCTCAAAATTATCCACACGATAAAAATAACTTTCCAGAATTACTTGTAGAAGGTTAATCCCAAATAGTTTATCGAGTTCCAAATAAGTTTTATTGCTCAATCTTTGCTTAAAACAATCTTTGGAAATGACGTTCGTTTATGACAAACATTTATTTGTTTCATTTTAGTTTGTAAAACTATATAATAAAGTACAGATTAACCTTTATTATTCTTGCCAATAAAATGTAAAAAAATCCTGTAGAAAACAGCAAACAAATTCAGAAAACAAATCTCTCCTTCAGCAAATCCCCCAAATGAGACGGGATGCTGTAAAAGGGTCAAACACAGGTCGACCCTGAACAGTTGTTCTAAGCCACTGAAAGTAAGTAATAAGAATATATATATATATATATATATATATAATATATATATATATATATATATATTATATATATATCAGGTCATCCCAAAAGTAATGTCGTTTTTTAGATCGGAATTTGAAGGACAAAAAAAAAACTCAACTGAAACTTTTTAATCTAGTATATATTTTCCATCGGAATCAATGACACTCTGCCAACGTCCTACGAGCTTTTCAATGCCATGTTTATAAAATTCAGGCGGTTTTGAGGCAAAAAACGTACAAAGACTGGTGTGCAGGTCATCTAAAGAAGTATACTGTTTCTCGTCAAAATAGTTTTGCAGACTCCTGAAGAGATGATAATCTGAAGGCGCAAGGTCTGGAGAATATGGAGGATGTGGAAGTTTTTCCCACCCAAGCTCCTCAAAATTTGCGGAAGTGATCCGAGCGGTATGAGGACGTGCGTTGTCGTGATGGAACGCGATTCCTTTCCGATTAATCGAAGAAGGTCTCTTTTCTTTTAGTGCAGTGTTCAATCGATCCAGTTGTTGACAGTAGACTTGAGCGGTGATTGTTTGGTTGTGTGGTAAGGTTTCAAAGTGTATTACAATACCTTTATCCCACCAAACACTAAGCAACACCTTCCGAAGATTTGGTTTTGGCTGTGGTGTCGCTGGTTCTCCGGCACAAACCCACTGTCGACGGCGCTTAACATTCTGGTACAGTATCCACTTTTCATCACCAGTCACTAAACGGTGCAAAAACGGATCTTGGAGTTCACGGGAATGAAGAGCTGTGCTAATGTTTACCCGCACCCTCACATTGTCGACCGACAATTCGTGTGGCACCCATTTTCCTAACTTAGGCACTTTCCCGAGTTGTTGCAAATGTCGATGGATGGTGGACGGGGATGAATTGAGTTTCTGGGCCAATTCTTCGACAGTTGTTGAAGTCTTCTTCAAGTGCGGCTAACAGCAGGTCATCATCAAACTCAGCAGGGCGTCCAGAGCATGCTGCATCCGTCAAACAGCAGTCACCATTCCTAAACTTTTGAAACCATCTTTGACATTTCCTCACATGCAGAATATCGTTGCCATAAACGTCCTGAATGTTTCGCGTTGCTTCAGTAGCACTATTCCCTTTTTTGAACTCGTAAAGCATTATATGCTGATATGCTCTTCTGATACCGCCATGTTTATGAGGGGTTCACATAAAGCAAAACACACGTCTTCACTGATCTCCTCTTAGATATAACCTTCGGAAAATTTATGCTTAAACCGAGTAGGACTAGTTTAAACTTAATCTATCGTAAAAAACGACATTATTTATGGGATGACCTGATATATATATATATATTATATATATATATTATTGCTGGTTTTTTCCTAGAGAAATTATATATATATATTTTTTTTTTAATTTCTCTAGGGGGGGAAAAAACTTTTCCTTGAATCTCATTAACAAATACTTTTATGTGTGGTGATTTTAACTTCCCTTCTGTCTCACGCATGAAAGAGAGCAGAATTCTTAGTTTCTGCAAATAATTTTGTAAACTAGCTTAGGAAGACGGAGATGAAGCAATGTGTTTGTTGGAAATTATAGAGAAAATATGCATCTGCTTCGAAGGTGACTTAATTTAACTTAGAAAAAGGAATATAAAAGCGAAAATAATGAAAAGAAGAGGAAAGAGTTTGTAGATCTTAAAATTACAAATGGCGAAAGGATATTACAAATTCATTCTCGTTGAATGAAATGAGAACTGAACCAAAATTTTACGAATTCATAAAAGAACTGAAACTAAAAGAAGGCTCAGAACCCTCTTTTGGCAAATGAAAGAAAGAGATCCAAACTGTATAAAGGAATATAGAAAATAATTTTGCATGAAGAAAAGATTAAACTTAAAATATCTCAACAAATCAACAGAACGAGAGTATAAAGCCGTATAGAACATATAAAAGATAACCCAAAAATTTCAACATTCATTCCATCAGAACGAAATTAGGAGTTACATAAAACCTTTTCAACTAAATGTTGCGAATACACGAATGATACACGGATGATTCACGAATGATTTACAAATGATACACGGATGATTCACGAAGGATTCACAAATGATGCACGGATGATTCACGAAGGATTCACAAATGATACACGGATGATTCACGAAGGATTCACAAATGATACACGGATGATTCACGAAGGATTCACAAATGATGCACGGATAATTCACGAAGGATTCACAAATGATACACGGATGATTCACGAAGGATTCACAAATGATGCACGGATAATTCACGAAGGATTCACAAATGATACACGGATGATTCACGAAGGATTCACAAATGATGCACGGATGATTCACGAAGGATTCACAAATGATACACGGATGATTCACGAAGGATTCACAAATGATGCACGGATGATTCACGAAAGATTCACAAATGATACACGGATGATTCACGAAGGATTCACAAATGATTCATAAAGGATTCACAAAAGAGAAATAAAATGCTTAACCAGTAATTTAACCTCTTTTTCATTAGTAAAACCAGAAATAAAGATGCAAATCCAAATTCCTATATTTGAATCCGACCTACAACAAAAATTGGGAAATAACATTCAGGATGATATTCTCTCGCAATTCTATTATGAAGGAACACTTAAAGAATTTAAGGATGGAGTAAGAAAAGTAGGAAATGGTACGTAACACGATGACAACTATATTACAGAAGTGGAAGGAGCAGTAAACCTCTAATGCCACGAGTTTGGGAGTAGCCCAAGTAATAGTAGTAGTATGTTCAGTCCTTACGTAAATTTATACCCGTGCATAAGCAAGGAAATAACGCAGAAATGAAAATAAGCAAAACCCCGTTAAAAGTAAAGAGTTCGAGGAAAAATTAGAAACTGTATATAGGGACAGCTGTCGTACTCTCTGGAAATAGGACAACACTAGAGACAAGATAGTTTATATCACTCCAAAGGCTCGGAGAGACTTAAAAAAATTCAGACTTCACTAAGTAAAAAATAGTAGGTTGATATATTCTTGAGGACTGACTGAGAACATTTTTGCGTGAGAAGCGAGACGATTATAGAAAGCAATTCCCTCCTTCATCGAGTTCTCATAAAGAAGGATGGCAATACATATAGAAGGTCAGCTATTCGCGGGTGGATTCTAAACACTGGATCGACATCAACGAATTACGCATTCCTGTACTTTTTATTGGTATTTAATCTTTAAACGTGCATTCTCTGCAAAGTTTTAGAGTTCCACAGTCTTAGCAAACATTTTGCAGATCGAATGATATAAGAAAGTAGTTTTAAACAAAATGGAATAAATATCAAAATAGGGTCACAATAGCACATTGTATAATTAAGCAGCCTTTTATATATATACACACACACACAATTATATTGAAACTTATTTAGATACTATATATGGAAACTACATTATATGATCATAAAATATTGCGATAAAAACTTGGACATTGTAAGGAACTGGATTTTAAAAGCGAGTATTTTTAAGTTGTATAAAAATTTTCAAGTCCGAGTTTTTAAAATAAAAATATATTTTAATTTTATTTGTTAATTTATGAGTGTAAAATCGCAAATTTTTCTTTAAATTAAATTAATTATTTTTTAGTAATGTCATTTATTCTTTAGTTATTTTTGAGCTTTACCGTTTCACGTATAAAATTATTAATAATGTTTCAGTTGGTTTTGAAATTGTTCCAGAATTTGTGCAATTAATTAAAACAGAAAAATTATATTATATTAACAACCTGGTCTCAGTCAATTCACCATTTACTCTGAATATAAATAATGATAAGTTATTATTACTCGTATTTATAATACTATAGAAATAACGCACGCGCACACAAGCACAATCTCTCTCTCTCTCTCTCTCTCTCTCTCTCTCTCTGTGTGTGTGTGGAGGGGGGGGGAACCACCTAAATTCTTCCGGATGCATATGAACACTCTAAGTGCAGGAGATTATTATATGCCAAAACCATAACGAAAGTTTCAATGTAGCGAATCCTGAGCAGAAACTAAGAAACCTTTTTGTCTCTCGATTGAGTACCTTACCGTGTCGTGTTAACGACAGAGAAAAATAGTCAAATCTGGCAGACACACGCGTAACACGTTTTCTAAGGTCAATTCAAGGTCACTTTTGACGAACAGGAGAAACATTCTCAGAAGAGCAGGAAATTTATATTTATGTTTTGGTAAATCCTTTGAAGTAATTATAGTGTCCTTACGTAATGCAGACATAAAGCATAAAAGATTTATAATTAGTTGATTTTATCTTATTACATAACAATATATTGTTACGCAAATGCACAATATAGTATTATATTATAGCAATGAATAAACTGCAATTCATTCTAAAAACCATTTCACGCACGCTGTGTGTGTGTGTGTGTGTGTGTGTGTGTGTGATCACTGCAATTATGATTTTAAAGTAGAATACCTTTCCAAAAAGGGGGTTCCAACGATAGAGTCACGAAACCCAATGAAAGAACTTCTAAAGGGCAAAGCTGCACCAGATGATCATCTCAAAAGACTTCCAATGTATACAAATTGCAGCAAAGCCTTTTTAATTCTTTTTTCCTTGGTAGGAGGGAGGAGGAAAAATGGGGGGGTTCCCGGCTCGCATCAGAATCAGGTGGTCAGGCAAACGGGTATTTGGATAAATCCGCATTGTTAGTCGCTGCTTCGCTCCCTCCCTCTTGTAAATTGAAGCTATAACTGTCCCTTTTCACTGTCCCTCCATCGGGCACCTTCAATCCCCATCAGAGCGCAAATGTAAGGGTGCAGCACTGCCCCGTCTCATCCCCAACAAACACTTCGTATGCCCAATGTGACCCTGTAACAGGTTTTACACCCTCCCAATATATATATATATATATATATTTATATATATATATATGACGCTGTATATTGCCTAACATTATTTGGCAGTGCATTACTTAGATTTAAATTATAAAATTTGCAGAAAAATTGAAAAGAAAATTATCTTTTTCATTTTTTAAAATAAAATTCAATATTTGTTCCCCATTTTCGTTGTTCATTCATACTCCAATCTTTTCTTATTTTTTTATTCATAAAACTACACACACACACACACACACACACACACATATATATATATATATATATATATATATATATATATAAAAGTTGATCAGATATTGGCTAAAACCCTGTGAAAACAAGCACTGAACGAAATGACTCGCCAATCTCAAGATGTGGGGTTATGCAGGCAGCAGACGAGAACACATCCAGAGGGTGGGGAGCTCATTTGTGAGGTTTTCAGTATTAAGGGGATATTTGGGGGTACGTTTAGTGTTGCCAACGGTATGGCATTGAAATTGCCGCATTAACAAGTGCCCAACCACGCTTTAGGCACTTGACTGAACAGGTAAAACACACGATGAAAACTCTGTAGGTAAAAAAGTCAACTGCTTCTCCCTTTATTTGTGTATTATTATTATTATTATTATTGTTTGATTTATTTTTTACTTAATTTCTTTTGGTTATTTATTTATTTGTTTATTTGTGTGAACACCGTGGCATTCCACTAATCTCAGTTACACTCGATTAAGTCACAACTATATTTGAAAGTATTCATCCAAATAAATATTCAAAAGAAAAAAAAAAGAAAATAAAAGAAAAAATATATATACATATATATACTGTATATATATATATATATATATATATATATTGTATTGTTTAAGTTCTTTCGTAACATCTAAGGTCATATGAGAGAGCTTTACGTGGAATCGGAACCACGGGTCGCTACATAATCTGGACGCGGAGAACGGTCTCCCATCCAATTACAACTCAGCCCTGATGTCGCTTAACGTCCTGATCGACGGGAAGTGGTGTAACGACATTGCCCACAACGCAGTCACACACACACGCCTCGGTGGTGTAGTGGTTAGCGTCGCTGACTACGAATGCATCGGCCCCGGGTTCGAGACCCCGTGACTGCAGCCGGCGCGCAGCAAAACCCAGCTGTTCATCCTTCCACACAATAAAGAAAGTGGTTGGTAGATAAATGGGTAGCCTGGGTGGCCTAGACGCTGGGCTGCTGGTGGGGCGTGGTTCGGATTCCACGTTAAACTGTAGGTCTAAGGTGGAGTGAAAAGTTTGACCTTCGTCAGAATGAACACTTCGGGGGAAGCTAACCAAAGATTATATATATTATATATATATATATATAATTTTATACATGTTGAGAGAGAGAGAGAGAGAGAGGGGGAGAGATTTTGTATCCTCTTTAAGTTTCGTAACCGTAACATGAAGATTAATAAATGGTTAAAAAACGCACCTAATTTCAGCAACGAAACGCATCTCTTCCACAAGTAATTAGTGATGACGTCACAAGAGTAAAAACGTAAATAGGAAATATTTTTTGTTGTTTTGAATTAATTTCAGACTTGACTGTGGAAGAATGACGCACTTTATCGAAGGCTTTATTTGCAATCTTTCATTTTCTTTGGTTTACTGTTAAACAAGTAGAATACAGACATGCATCGACACACACACACACACACACACACAGACAATATGTAAATATGTACGCATGGGCATATTAAGTGGAAGGAATGAGTAATCTAGATTTGTGTACCACCATCGTTAGATAACTTTTAATCACGATGAGCATGAATGGAAACGTGGTGGGTAAAAAACTGTTCTTTCTCTGTTCTCGCCTGTCTGCGTTCGTGGTCGTTGCGGTCACCCAGTTTTAGAATTACACTCCTGAATGGATGGCGACGATCGAATTCTAACTTTAAGATTTTGTTTGTAATTCTTTTACTGCGTCTCTACTTTTAAATGCCTGCGTCTGTGTCTGTTCCAGTATTTCGTTGTGTCTTTCTTTCTCGCGCAACAGTTGACAGTCGGAAGCTGAATCCGTGAAGGCATCCGTGTTGCCTCCGCATCTTTCCTCTCAGAAATGGATGCGTGTGAGGCTGAGTTCGGATAAAGGAATCAAGGCATGGCGCCATGGAAGAGAGCGTTCGTTGAATACGTTTGCATGAAGTCATTCAGGAAGGAATTGCAATCACTTTAAATCGTTTAAAAATTATAGGTTTATATATAAATGTAAAGCTCTTCCTCGATCTTATTTAATGAAAACCTTATGATGTTCAGTATATATATATATATATATATATATATATATATATATATATATAATGCGCCTTGGTGGTGTAGTGGTTAACGTCGTTGACTACGAATCCATCGACCTCGGGATCGAGACCCGATGACGGCAGGCGGCGCCCAGCAAAACCCAGCTATTCATCCTTCCACACAATAAAGAAAGTAGTTGGTAGATAAATGAGTACCCTGGGTGGCCTAGTGGTTAAGACGCTGGGCTGCTGGTGGGGCGTGGTTCGGATTCCACGTTAAACTGTAGTTCTAAGGTGGAGTGAAAAGCTTGACCTTCGTCAGAATGAACAATTCGGGCGGAAGCAAAACCAAAGGTTATGCATAACCCGCTAAGGGAATAGGGCACGAAGACTTCCGAGTACTTTACCTTTTTCACACGTGAATAAGTATGAGCATGGAAGGTATGTGTGAGGGTATATTTAATTTTAAAAAAATTCTGGGCTAACTTCGAGAGGATCCTTGTATCGTTTTCTAAGTCTGCAGACGCTGTACTTTGGTGTATTTCCATGCATCATGTTATATGAAAATATCTATGTATCTCATGCATTATTGTGCATTTTAGTCTCTCTCTCTCTCTCATATATATATATATATATATATATATATATATATATATATATATATATATATATAAAACTCTGCAATATATTAGTAATATTTTGAAATTAGTAAATAAATTTTGAACGTGTAAGGAAACTACATATTATTTTTACTTTTTTTCTATGTAAATAATATTTATGAATATTTCCTTGAACAAATTTCAAATTGAAGAAAAGGAAATATTTGGAAAAGTTTAAAATTTAATCTGGAAGGACACTTACAATCTTTTATTCCTGAAACGTTTTTATATACAGTATCTTCTTCCAAGATGATTCCTTCATTTTACGAGTTCTTATCTTATTGGGGTCAATCTGTTACGCAGTCACGAGTTTCACACACACACACAAATGTGTATATAAATGTATACCCTCACCTTTCCTGGATGTGTTCTGTGGAAGTGATAAATAAGATGAGCAACGTTTCGGTACCGTAACTGTACCTTCTTGAGTAATCTTCATGTTATCTTGTCTCTTGTTTTTAATTTGCGTTTTGTTGTGAATAAAAGAAGATAAAGTAGATGAGTACACATTCTAGGAATTGATCCGACGGGCAATTCAGTTAACTCTTCATAAACCTATGCTATAAAGGATTATTATTATTATTATTATTAGTAGTAGTAGTAGTAGTAGTATTAGTAGAAGTAGTAATAGTATTTGATAAGCGTCTTGGCTTTCTTTAAAAAAGCGAAAAATTTCATTTTAAGATTTCTTATATTAAATTACTACTACTACTGTAATAATAATAATAATAATAATAATAATAATAATAATAATAATGAATAAGTTAATGAATGAGACTGAAATAGTAAAGAGAATATTTGAATTGCAAAACGAAAACTAAAACAAGAAAGACTTGACTTTCTTTCCTCGCCTCCATAGAACCTCTTCTCCTCAAAGGGAAGGTTACCCATTGGTAGAGATTCTTAACAGCCCCTACGATACAACCCCGGTCCCTATCTCCGGGGAGGGGGTTAAAGGGGGTCAATTATCCTAAATCTTCATTGCGCAAAAGCGCTTTGTTTAGTCTTTTTTGGAGTGTGGGGGGGGAGTCGGGGGAGGGAGAGATGGGCATGGTGGTCAGGCGTGAATTTCGTAGAAGGAAAAGAGGCGAGGTCATTTCTGCTTCGGTTTTAATTCTGAAGTTTGCGTATTGGTCACCTTTTTTTTTAATTCGTTTTAAAGAAATTGTTTGGAAATTTTTATTTGTGGATTTTCACCATTTTTGACTTCACACATTTTCGTCGAAGAAAATTTCCACAATCAAACTCGAGATAATTTTTTTTTTTTTTTTTTTCCACACGTTTCGGTATTGAAGATTAACTTCTTTTTCTAAATGTATTTCAAATGAATACAAACAAATATTTTCTTATATTTTCATATTAGTGGTTGGGATATTTTGTATACGTAATTTTCGACGAACTTCGACGATAATCTTCGTAATTGTTGGAAGGAAACAAATATTTCTTTCGCGTAACTAAATTTTTAGTCCGATTTACGATTCACGAATAAAACAATTGATAATGTTACAATACACTCACTTTCCACAAATCTAATTTCACTCTCTCTCTCTCTCTCTCCATATATATATTATATATATATATATATATATATATAACCCATCTCATACAAAGAGGTCAAAATGGCCCCTTTTTTCTTTTGTTTTTTATTTTTTTGTGTGAGGTCATCCCACAAAAATTTTGCTTGAAAAAGAAGTATCTCAATTTTTTTTTTTTTTTTTTTGTGAAATGAAATTCTTCACTAAAAATAGAAAAAAATGAAATGAAAGAAATAAAATGGAAATTTAGATTTCTTTCCCAAAATTTGAATTTCATTTCAAGTTAAGTTTAGTTGAATATATATATATATATATATATATATTTTAACTGCAAACAACACACAGTATAATTAATGTAAAGAACGACGCTTGTATAGAAGAACGTTCCGCACAAGATGAGGAGGGAGAGGGGAGAGGGGTAACCACCCGGGAATCGAACCCGGGAAGATCCCGGGTTCGATTCCCGGGTGGTTACCTCATTTTTCATTTGTTCGTTCTCCCTCCTCATCTTGTGCGGAACGTTCTTCTATACAAGCGTCGTTCTTTACACGTATATATATATATATATATATATATCCTGTATACAGTATATACACTGCGTTCGCACTTATTAAGCAGATTACATTTTCTCCAATGTTTTCAAAAGTTTTTCCCCGATTTCAATGAAATTTGTAGCAAATAATCACTATATATAGCAGCATTGATGGTATTCATTTCGATAAAATATTTTGATAATTAAAATAATTATCTCATTTTATTGAAAAATATGTAAAATATTGTGTTCCGAATTATTAAGCAAGTATTCTAGTTACGGATCTAAATGGTGAAAATGGGTAAGAAGAAGGATTTAACACTAACTGAGAAAAGAAAAATAGTCAAGTTACTCCCTGAAAATATAAAATCTATTGAAATCGCGAAGCAGTTTGGCAGAGCTTATCGAACTGTAAACAAGTTTGTAGCGGAGGGTACCAAACTGAGGCAGCGAAGTGATAAAGGAGCTATAAGAAAAGTGACAAGGCGGCAGATATCTGTAATCAAGCGCAAACTGCAAAGCATCCATTGTCCTCACGTAAAGAGGTTTTTGAGCAGGCTGGCATACATAATGTACCAAGAACATCTCGATGTGGAATCCTCCAAACAATTAGCAAGACGTATAAACCTACGATTCAGTCACCATTAACACCCAGGTACAAGAAGCAGCGTGTTGAATGGGCGCGTCAGTACGTGAAAACAGATTTTAATACTGTATTGTTAACCGGTGAATGAAGAGCAACCCTTGAGGGATCTGATGGTTGGTCAAGAAGATGGATTGCTAAGGGTCAATTTCTACCATGGAATGAGGTTTTCTTTTAGAAAGTTTGTGTAAGACTGGGCATTCATTTTTACACCATTAGGCACTCTGTATGGGACAGCTACTTCATTGCCTATCAATCCTGCCCAAAACATGACACTACCTCCACCTTGTTGGCGTCTTAATCTCGATGGTAGAAATTGGCTCTCAGCAATCCATCTTCTTGACCAAACATCAAGTCCCTCAAGGGTTGCTTTTCATTCATCGGTGAACAATACAGTATTAAAATCTGTTTTCACGTACTGACGCGCCCATTCAACACGCTGCTTCTTGTACCTGGGTGTTAATGGTGACTGAATCGTAGGTTTACACGTCTTGCTAATTGTTTGGAGGATTCCACATCGAGATGTTCTTGGTACATTATGTATGCCAGCCTGCTCAAAAACCTCTTTACGTGAGGACAATGGATGTTTTGCAATTTGCGCTTGATTACAGATATCTGCCGCCTTGTCACTTTTCTTATAGCTCCTTTATCACTTCGCTGCCTCAGTTTGGTACCCTCCGCTACAAACTTGTTTACAGTTCGATAAGCCCTGCCAAACTGCTTCGCGATTTCAATAGATTTTATATTTTCAGGGAGTAACTTGACTATTTTTCTTTTCTCAGTTAGTGTTAAATCCTTCTTCTTACCCATTTTCACCATTTAGATCCGTAACTAGAATACTTGCTTAATAATTCGGAACACAATATTTTACATATTTTTCAATAAAATGAGATAATTATTTTAATTATCAAAATATTTTATCGAAATGGATATCATCAATGCTGCTATATATAGTGATTATTTGCTACAAATTTCATTGAAATCGGGGAAAAACTTTTGAAAACATTGGAGAAAATGTAATCTGCTTAATAAGTGCGAACGCAGTGTATATGTAAAATATCCTTCACCAGGATTCGAACCCGGGATCTCGGATTCACAATTGTGGCACTGACAGTGAAGCTGCAACAAAATAAAAGTTGATACAAACTATCGTAGCCCAATGGTCAGTGGTGTTCATGAGCCGCGACTCCGAGTCCAGCGTTCGAATCCTGGTTTGTCAGGGGGATATCTTACATAGCAAAGAGGGCACGTGTTCATGCGTGCTCTTATATTTCCATATATGAAATTCTTACCTCAGCATCTATATTATTTAATTAATAATACGTACAGTATTTGTGGCTAAACAAAGAAAAAATTATTTCAAGTACCTTCGTGTGTGTGTGTGTATATATATAGTCTGAATATGCTGACTGTTATTTTAAAAGATTTCCTGTGAGTCAGGAATATCTCATAGGTCAACTGACCGCTTGTAAAAGATTCACTCACATTTATTTTTAGAGAATATATATATATATATATATATATATATATATATATATATATATATATATATATATATATATATATATATATATATATATATATATATATATCACAGCCAAGTTTGATGGCTGCAAAGAACTCAACTACTGAGAAAGACTGCGTAAGTTAAATCTGTATTCCCTGGAAAGAAAAGAGAGGTACACCATAATTTACAGTTGAAAAATTATCGAAAAACTGGTACCAAACCTCAAACTAAACCCAATTACCATCCAAACAATGCTGGAATATAGGAAAGGCAGAATGTGTAGTGTTCCCAAATTAAAGGTCCGGCAAGGGATCTCTTCAACACTGAAGGAAAGTAGCTTATTTGTCAGGGGGCCAAGACTTTTTAACCAGCTTCCAAAGGACCTCAGGAATGTCGCAGGCGGGGGGAAGCAGTGTTGAAATTTTCAAAAGACTACGTGCCTAGCCCAGGATGGTACCAGATGAGCCGGGTGTACCTGGCTATGTGCGATGGAGATTATAAGAAAGCATCTCGTGCCTCCATCAGGCCAGTCCTAGAGGTGAGGCTACCAGCTTGACCTTTGTGTGAAGAGAGACTGACGCACGGAACTTTCACTAGGTTTACCAGGTATATATATATATATATATAATATATATATATATATATATATATTAATTAAAGAGTTAAAGACTGGTTCTGCGTCAGGGGTAGATGACTTATCGAATGAGCACTTAAAATATGCAAATGACGTAGTATGTCTGCATATATCATTGCTCCTATCAGCCATGCTTACTCATAGCTATATCCCTGCAGAGTCCATGAGGATATATATCTTGCCGCTGGTCAAAAATAAGTACGGAGACATTCTGTCCAGCAATAATTACAGGCCTATTGCTGTCGCTTCCTGCTTCTCGAAACTACTAGAAAAACTCTTGTTACTCCGATTAAATGATTTCCTATGGACATCTCCTAATCAGTTTGGTTTCAAATGGTCCCACTCAACTGACCTGTGTATCTATGTACTTAAAGAAACAATATCTAAATTCATTGGCAGTAATTCAACTATTTATAGCTGTTTCCTAGATATAAGTAAGGCATATGATAGGGTGAACCACAATATTTTATTTGAAAAACTAGAAGACAGGAAGGTTCCCATGTACATATTAAACGTACTGAAATTTTGGTATTCCCACCTATCATTCACCGTTAGGTGGGGCAATGTACAGTACTATCGGAGTGTTTTGGCTCCTCTTGCGGCGTGAGACAAGGCTCCTTGCTCTCCCCTATGCTGTTTAATGTGTATATCGACGGATTAATTGCTTCACTTAATGAGGCAACAGTGGGTTGTTTTATAGATAACACAAGGATAAATAACTTAGTTTATGCCGATGATATGGTGTTAATAAGTCCCTCTGTTAAAGGGCTGGATCGGCTACTAAAAGTCTGGGGAGTGTATTCGCAGAAACATGATATTCTTTTTAATGTTACAAAAACTAAAGTTATGCAATTTCATCCTAAAAGCTGTAATAATCAGCCAGCTGATATAAGGTTTAAAATGAATGGTGAAGTAATTGAGGAAGTACGAGAGTTTAAGTATTTGGGTCAAACTATTACCAGCTCCTGGAGTGATGACTCGGATATAAGAAAACAATCTCGAAGCGTGTGCTAAAGCGAATATGACCATAAGGAACTTTCGATTTTGTACAAGTGAAGCTAAAGACACTCTCTTTCGTACTTTCTGCAGTAATATATACGGACAGCAACTGTGGGTGAATTATAAAAAAGGTCCTGGCAGAACCCTAAATTTGCCGTACAACGGGTCTTTTAGACTCTTACATAAATTACCCCCGAGATGCTCGGCTTCGCAAATGTTTGCTACCCGCAATGTCCCGAGCTTCCCGGAGGTAACAAGACGCGCTCAGTACAGTCTAATGCAAAGAATTAAAAAAACCAACCAACCCGATTATCCAAGCTATCCACTAGTCCTGCCATTTATCCTCTAAGGCCTAAGCTATGGAATTCTTGGTACGAAAACGTCCGTCTGTAGCTCCACTTAACCTCGACATTACAGTATTATTTCTAATCAGTTGTATATATTTCTATCCTTAGTATATGAACTGTCATTGTATTAATAATATTTGTCATATGGACATAAACCTTTTCATTTTCATTTTCATATATACTCTTCTCCTATTTTTTGAAATTCCGACTTTATTTCGCTACAACGTTTTTATTTCTTTTTGCTGTTGGAAGAACATCCTGAGTACTCTTTCAGCGAAAGCATGACTCGTCATCACCACCTTATCTCATTTTTCACTAAACATTTCGATAACATCCAGTTCTGCGTACCCTATGAACGCATTTCGCTCACGCACTCGCACTCAAATTGAATTCGACATGACCCAGTCTCGCTCTTCCACGCAAATTGAACCCACGTTAATACGCGAGTACGCACCCCCCCCACTCCCCAACACACACACACACACACGCATGCCCACGCTTTCAGGAAATGCCTGACCATGAAAAGCTCGTTGCGAGTTCCACGCAGATGCTTGATGCAATTGCATAATCCCGCATTCCAAAGATGACAATGGCAAAATAAAGACTCAAATTTTAAAGTTAAAAAGTTAAAATGTTAAAAATTAAATATTTTTCAAAATATTTTCAATTCTAAACATTTTCTTAAACGTTAACGTTTTGTTCAAATAAGTTAACAAATACTTTTATAACATTTTTCACTTTTTCTCGTGTAAAAATACAATTGGTTTGGAAACCCATTAAGAATTCTACTTTACTTTTTCCATAATTTTACACACATATATATATATATATATATATATATATATTGGAAGATCCTGGGTTCGATTCCCGGGCGGGTGCCTTATTTTTCATTTGTTTGTTATTTCTCTTCCTCGTGTGCAGAACACTCCTCTATACTTACGTCGTTTCTATACGTTAATATACTGCGCGGTCATTGCAGTTAAATGTGTATATATATATATATATATATAACTGCAATGACCACGCAGTATATTAATGTATAGAAACGACGTAAGTATAGAGGAGCGTTCTGCACACGAGGAAGAGAAATAACGAACAAATGAAAAATGAGGTGAACCGCCCGGGAATCGAACCCAGGGCGGTTCACCTCATTTTTCATTTGTTCGTTAAATTTCTCTTCCTCGTGTGCAGAACGCTCCTCTATACTTACGTCGTTTCTATATATATATATATATATATATATATATAAGGCAATGAAAACTATGACGTCATGTACACAGATTTTGCTAAAGCTTTCGACAAATGCGATCATGATATCGGGTGTCCGAGAATTATCTGTACAATTTTTCGCTGTTATTAAAAGTCAATCATGAAGTGTAGAAATTCCAGTGTTGTCCCATTTTACAGAGAATCTCATTAAGTTTTTTCTGATACCAAGTTTTGACAAGTTTTTTAGAAATTCCAGTGTGTCCGAACATTATCTGTACAATTTCATCTTTTAATAAAATTCTTGATAACACACGTAAAATTCTTAAACAAGATTATTTAGAATCTGTATTTTCAAAAGTTTCTTTTATTAAAGTAACGTTGTTACAAACATTCGATATGTGCACCATTAGTGATTCGCAAAACATCCAATCGATACTCCAAATGTTGCCATGTACGCTGCAGTATATCCACATCAATTCGCTCAATAGCAGCTGTGATTCTTGCTTTTAAATCATCAATGTCTGTCACCCGCGTACATTTCTAAAAAACTTGTCAAAACGTGGTATCAGAAAAAACTTAATGAGATTCTCTGTAAAATGGGACAACACTAGAATTTCTACACTTCATGGTTGACTTTTAATAACAGCCAAAAATTGTACAGATAATTCTCGGACACCCTGTATAATAGCACATAAAATGAAACACATGGGGATAACGAGCAAAGTGGGAAAATGGATCTGCATCTCCCTCCAGAAAACAACTACGGGTGGTCAAAATTCAAGGTACTGTATATCATCATCAGAATTGGAAGTACGCAGCTCAGTACCACAAGGTACAGTGCTGGCCCCACTCCTGTTCATTAGCACCGATGATGCCAAATTCGAGACAAAAAATCAGATAGCAATAAACAAAGCAAAAAGAGTCGCGGGACGGGTACTAAGAACGTTCAGAAGGAGGGACAAGACAGTAATGATTCCCCTGCTGAGAACACTGATCATACCAAAACTTCAATACTGCTCACTTTTGACGTCCCCATATAAAAAGGAAGAAATTAATAAACTAGAAGAAACGCAGAGACATTTCACAGCCAAGATTGATGGCTGCAAAGAACTCAACTACTGGGAAAGACTACTTAAACTAAAGCTGTACCCCTTGGAAAGAAGAAGAGAGAGGTATACCATAATCTACATATGGAAAATGATCGAAAAACTGGTACCAAACCTCAAAACTAAACCCAATTACCATCCAAACAACGCTGGAAAATAGGAAAGGCAGAATGTGTAGTGTTCCAAATTAAAGGCTTGACAAGGGACTTTCTCAACTCTGAAGGAAAATAGCTTGGTTGTCAGGGGGTCAAGAATTTTCAACCAGCTTCCAAAGGACCTCAGAAACGTTACAGGGGTCAAAGTTGAAGTCTTCAAGAGAAGACTATATGCCTAGCTCAGGACGGTACCAGATGAGCCGGGTGTACCTGGCTATGTATGGTGGAGAGCGCAAGAGAGCAACTCGCTCCCCCACCAAGCCAGGACTAGAGGCGGGGCCACCAGCTTGACCTTCGTGTGAAGAAAGACCGACGCACGAAACCCTAACAAGGTTAACAAGGTATATATATATATATATATATATATATATATATATATATATATATATTACACACACAGACCGTGCGTGGAACACGGAACTCTTCTGGGAAAATGAAATCGACTATAGTTCGAATAAGTAATGGTAAATGACAAATACTATAGTTTTTCTTTTTCATGATGTTAGCTCGATGTGGCAACGGGTCACTCACAAAGAGGCCCCAAAATATAGCTCCCCTCACCAGCTATCTGCGAAGCAGATATAATCCAGCTTTGGGACAGAATCTAGGGATTCTATCTGCTTCGCAGATAGCTGGTGAGGGAAGTTATACAGTATTTTGGGGCTAAAATCATTAAAAAGAAAAACTATAGTGTTTGTCATTTACTATTACTTATTCGAACTATACTGGATTTAATTTCCCAGAAGAGTTCTTTGTTCCATGCACGGTCTGTGTCTAACATATAAGATTTCAGGGGACCATTCTGATTTCTATCCCATATATATCGGGTGGGCAAAAAAAAGGGAGACCTCGAACTTTGGCTGTAAAATCCAAAGGTATGGTCAGATTTCAGTATTTTCTTCACACCCCACAACTAAGTAAATCTCCTATACGGTGAGCGGATTTCAAAGAAAACTAATGAAAATTACGGATTTATTGAACATTTCTTTACGCCACTGGAAATTCCCCATTTGCACTACTACTGCATTGTCGGGTCGGCAAAAAAAAGGGAGCCCTTTTAAATCCTTCATATCTCGGCAAATACGGTACATAGAACCATGAAATTTTAGTATGTTAGTACTAGGTAATTTTATGGTTTCTATGCCATCTTTTAGCATTTTAGCTGAGAAATTGGCTTTATGGCGAATATTCCAGAAAAATCTTGCAATAATCAAAGCGATTTTAATTAACGTAATCCAACTGCAGGAGGTTTGGACAAGCTTCTCAAGAAAATCGATAAAACAGAAGATGCTAAAAGATGGCATACAAACCATAAAATTACCTAGTACTAACATACTAAAATTTCATGGTTCTATGTACCGTATTTGCCGAGATATGATGGATTTAAAAGGTCTCCCTTTTTTTTTGCCGACCCGACAATGCAATAGTAGTGTAAATGGAAAATTTCCAATGGCATAGAGAAATGTTCAATAAATCCGTAATTTTCATTAGTTTTCTTTGAAATCCGCTCACCGTATAGGAAATTTACTTAGTTGTGGGGAGTGAAAAAAATATTGAAATCTAACCATAACTTTGGATTTTACAGGCAAAGTTCGAGGTCTCCCTTTTTTTTTTTGCCCACCCGATATATATATATATATATATATATATATATATATATATATATATATATATATATATAATCAAATAAAATCTATATAAAAGGAATCATTGTATTCACAATAATGTTGGCATCTTAATATCATATGAAAATTTACTATCATTATTTCCATTTATGCATGAAGCAGAGTAATATTTATTTACAAGAACATTAAAAACATGCTAAACAACTTTACAATAAAAATAATATATATATATGCGTGCGTGTGTGTGTGTGTGTGTGTGTGTGTTTTAAAATGATGAATATTTTGAATTTGATAATAAGAAACACCTACGTGAGACTAAATGTTTATCTTCCAAATTTAGTCGTTTTAATGTGAAAATATTTAACTAATGAAGTGA